>OOFC01020034.1:12338-35609 GCA_900323345.1 Pseudochromis fuscus
GCATAATGCAGTAACTCATCCTGATCTCATTTAAAGTGCAAAAATCATGCTTCATACTTAAATATGACTCATGAAACTTATCAATCTGAGGAAATGAGAAATAAAGTTCTGCCTCTAACATAAGCCAGCCTCAAATAAAGGCCTGTTATCTTCTGCAGGTGAGGTAAATAAAGGACCCGGATGGTTTCCTTTTATATTATTGAGCTCCACTGTTGTCCAGAAATTAATAAAAAACACATCAGTAAGTCACTTCCTCCATTAGGACACACACACACACACACACACACACACACACACACACACACTTAAAAACAAGCCCCAACAAATGCACTACTTATTTCTCTCTCTAAAAACTACTGTGCGCAGCTGTTTTCGGAAATGATTCAACTTTTTTTTTTTTTTTTAAAACAAGTGAAAATCAATTCAGTGGAAACTAATGAGCTTTGGGGATGAGAGTCACAAACAGGACTGGGAGGCCCTGAGAGACGCTGTTGGTTTTTGTCTCGTAATGGGATTAGCTGACAATGACCAAAAAAAACGTAGGATCGTGCTGCCATTTTTCCTTAAGTGCTGCCTAATGAATTTCATTTTCCTTACAAATCATATCGTGCTGCAGATGTACAGCATCCACAGCCTGAAACAAACAGCAGAGATGTCGCTTGTTAAAATTCCTCCAGTGACTTGGAGACATTTTTGGAGGTGCATGAGTTTTGATCCTGCCACCTGTTGTGAGTGGTTATATGTGATGATGGTAATAAAACATCCTGCTGTACATTTAAAGCCACTCTGAAAACACATATTGCAGCTTGACAGCAGTGTGACACGCCGGTAGACGCCAGGAAATAAAATGATGTCTGGACACAAAATGGACCAATCACAGTGTTGTTTGTTTTTTTGGTGCAGGCTGCAAAAAGCAGAGATATGACTGTGAGATGTGGTGGATATAAAACATAAATATTGCTGCAGCCAGTGGGGGGTGAGGACAGCAGGGGTACAACCGAGACATTATTTCTACCACTGATTAACATGCAAATGGTTTTTTAGACTCATCAAAGTGACAAAAAAATGCTCAGAGGATCCAAGGCCTCCAATTACACTGGTGTGTGTAGTATTGATGGGAGTGAAGGGGAAAGGCTGGAAGGTGAGCTCTGCAATACATGACATCATCCTTGGAGCACATTCTTCTGCACTATGACAAGAATCTGCTGCACAACACCACAGTGGCTTTTTATCAGCATCAGTGCAGAAACATGATCAAAACAACTTCAAAACAACATGGGAAACAGAAAGCAAGCACATTAAGAAAACACATTCTTGGTAAATACCAGAACGAAAAGGATTTTGGAGTTTGAAGATGGCCATGTTGGTTTTTTGGAGCTACAACTGACCATGTATGGAAATTAAAGGAGATGTAAGAAGGTGTTTCTGACCCTTGAACCTGAGGACACTGTCCAATATGGATGAGACTGGAGTTCAGGAGGGATGCGTATCGTTAGGATTTTTATGAATCCGATTCCCATTTCGGTTCTGCTTATCGATTCCTTATTTTGATTCCAAAAACAAAAAACCTGTCTTGCAGCTTGAGTCTATTATTCAACCAGTACAAGATTCACGAACAACATGACGTTTATTGTTAATCATAATTCTGCATTGACTCAGTTTATCAAAAGTTTCAAAACTGGTAGTTAGCTTGACATGCTCACTCTCTATGCAAACTGATAGCACAGCACAGAGCACTTGAATATGATCGTCAGTTATTCTGTCTCCTCATGTATCTAACGAGCACAGACACGCACCAAACTTTCACTTTCACTTTGAAAGCACGACTCGGCGTGCTCTAAAGAATCGCCCGTGTTTCTGTTTCTTCATGCATCAAATGTGCTACTGGTAGTTAGCTTGACATCCGCACTTTTGACACAAGTTGAACCGGTGATTCTGCGAGGCTCCGTCTTGCTGCTACATCACTGTCAATCTTCCACATGATTTGAACACGTGGACGCGTCCACTGACGTGACGGAGTTAATTTTCCACACGTGTTGCATTTTCCACGTTCGCCGCTAAAATGAAGCCACACTTTCGACCACTTTTCCAGGTCTACTTCCTGTTGTCATGCGGTGTCACGTGACGTGTTAGATACGTAACAGACAGGTCCTGGCAGATATCTAAAGTCTAAGGAGCGCATCTAGGAACCGATAAGCGGAACCGAAATTATAATTTTTTTATGGATACCCGGTACTCACTAAATTTAATTCGGTTTAAATTTCAAATTAAATTTCAGTACCCAACCCTAGAGTTCAGGAGTCTCACTGGAGTCTCACTGAAGACCAGACCTGTCAATCAAACTAACCACCCCCTAAATCTTCCTCTTTTCAAAGATAATAGTGGTAGCTGCAATCTATTGTAATTTACTAGAATGGATGAAGGTCACCATGTTGTTTATTTTGGAGCCAGACACGACCATATTTGGATATGAAGGGAGCAGGGAAGAGGCAGGTCCAACCCTTGAACCTGAGGACAATGTCCAGTGTGGATGGGACTCTGGTTCAGGTCTAGTCCTATTGGAGACCAGACCTGTCAATCAAACTTCTCTTTAATGATGAAATGATTTTCAGATGGACCAGAGGAAGAGTTGACTTTATCTAATGACATCAGACAAAGATGTACTGACTGAGTATTTCATGACTGGAAATGACAGTTAGATCCAGCATCTAGTGGCCATCAGGAGTATTACACATTTACTCACTTCTGCATTGGAGTCCATTTCTATAATCAGTCCATGTGTAATCACGGCAGTTTGGAATTTAATGGTTTGCTAGCGAACATAACGAGTGTATTTTGGCAGATGATGTGAACTGGCAGGCTAACACACACCACATCCATGTAGATGAAAAACTGCACACACACACACACACAAAACTGAAATGTGCTCAAAGTAGCGCAGATGACAAAGAACATATTTCCACACACACACACACACACACACACACACACACACACTGAACCTATCTGGGACACTGTTGTTCTTTGTGACGTTTGAAGTTATTAAAGTGGACTTGTCAGTGGAAACTGTTTTATTTGTGTGTGTTTATTTTAACGCCTTGATCACATGATCACATGACTCCACCTGTGCTGCTCTGTCTGACTGTTAAAGGAAGAAACACTGAACACAAACAGTCATGGAATAAATTATTAGAGCAGCCTTGTTTTGCTGTTTATTCTAACGCCTGGTACAAGTAAAGGTGCATTTGTTTGGACAAATATAACGATAACAACAAAAATAGCTCATCAGAGTTTAATTGAAGAGATGATATCCAGCCATTTTCCTTGGCAAGTTATTCAAGTTCTTGCAGCTTTGGCATCGTACTTCCAACAACAACCAGTGCTTTTAGGCATCCCATGTTTTCTTTTCTGTCTGTTTTAGTCACATGACGCACACAGGAGTTAGTACTTGATTGCATAACCATTATTTTTGATGACAAGGGTGGTCTAATAATTTTTTCCACGACTGTATTCATTCATTCTTGAACAAACGCAACAATCCCTTTAATGTGCAAATGTTTGAACAGCATCATGTTCACCACAAGAGGGCAGCAGTGTTCAGATTGCTAATTTAAACAAAATACACACATTTAATTTCAAACACTGGAATAATTTCTGGTTAAAAACCGTCACCAATAAATTCTAAATGACCAGATACATTTTTTTTGTGTCCAGAAACATTTCACATGTGCTACTTGCAGTGCACTTAATTAACAATGTTTTTTTCCTCTAAATTGCATCTCATGATCCCACTGCACAAAAACCATGAATCCATCCCGTCGTTGTGTGAACTTCTGCGTTAACACAAACATTTCGGGAACATTTTCCTCCCGCTTTCTGCTGTTTCTGGGTCTGATTCAGATTAATGAAGCCTATCGTTGAACTTGTTGCTTCGAGCCTCGGTAATCCAGGTTTGGTAAGTGGGACTTTGCCTCCTAATAGTGCAATAACTGTCAAAGAGGGAGAGTGAACACAAACTCGATGACCCTGCAGCTCCACTGGGAGGCAGACAGAGAAATTCCCGTCAGGAGAAACATCATCAGGAAAATGCTTCACTCATTAGATGAAAAAAAAATAAAAGTGAAGAGGCAGAAATTATTTTTTCATCTACAAGGGTCTTGAATTTATTAATACATTCAATAAAAATCTATAGAGAGTTTTGCCTCCAGCTGAGCAATCGTTTTGCAACGGTAGGGTGCAGCTGTTTTTTTTTTTTAAATGGTGGATATTTCATTTTGGAATTAAACTTAATCTGGTGAGGAGCTCCACTACAAACGCACAGAGGGAATTCAGAGTACAACATTTGAGAGTGTTTGTCACGCGGCGTGGTGGATGTGCTCGGCATGCGGATCGCACAGGAGGCAGATACGGAGCGGGGATACTTTGAAGGTTATTGAGACGTTGTGGGCTCACGGCTGAAGGAGGGGAGACCGAGGGGGGGGCAGGGGGGGCGCTCAGACTTCAGTGAGGCTTTATGTTGAGCATTAAGCCAACATGTTTACAGACTGATCCCATAACCAAAGATCAACAGCGACACTCCAGAGGACTTCTCTGATTTGACCGTTAACATCACACACACACACACACACACACACACGCACACATATACACACACACCTGATGCGAAGTGTCACACAAATGCACATCTTAATGGCTGTCTGCAAAAAGTCATTTTCTAGCAGCTGAGGTGGTGAAAAGGCAAACAAAAAACAAAAACTATGAAATAATAACGTATAAAAATAGTGTAATATCCTGTGCATACAACTTTAGGTTACATGTTATCAAAAGTAAATTTTGTCTTTTACTGTTAAATTAAGAATCTTTACATATTTTGTAACAATGTAACTAATAAATTAAGAGTAGTAATTTGAACCTACACAGGGTGAAAGCTGTAACATCAAGAGGCCATAACACAGGATACAGTCTAGTTCACTATGTGCAGCTTCACATGCTGAGTCCGTGTGATGTCACAGCATGTCAACCAATCAGAGAACAATCCTCTTACATATCATATCAGCTCATTTAATAGCAACCTCCATGAAATCTTACACGATGGAGGACTTTCAGAAATAGATGTCTTAGTTGTAGGAGATTTTAATTTTTAAATATTTCCATAAATCACAGTTTATGTCATAATCTTCCAACCTGTTTTTTTGAGAAAAATGTTAACAACTGAAACTTGTGAGTTAAAGAAGCAGGGATTGTTTTATCCCCAAACAATTAAGTGGTTTAATCTACACAGGTAATGATGCACTGTACGTGAAATATTAGCATTTTAATGATATGTTGAGTTTTCATGTGTGAATCCTCCGTGGACACAGACACAGCAGCAGGTTGAGACTTTGAGGAAGGATACTTATTACCTTTAATTGCTGAGGGATACACCCTATCAACAGCACTACACATATTGTCAGGTAAATATGAAGCTAAAGCAGGAGCTGGTTAGTTTAGCATCACCAGCATCTCTTAAAAAACATAGTTTCACAGGGGGATGTGTGTCTGGTTATGTTCCTCCCTTAAACCCCCTTTTAAAACTACAACTTATCCTTTTCACACTTTGGTTTTGTAAGGATTAAACCAAAGTGTTAGTGAGCTTTAGAGGAGCTGGGAGGCAGATTTTATTTTACACTGAGCCAGGATTTCTCTTTTCCTTTCTTTATTCCAGGATTTGTGTTATGCTAAGCTAACCACCTGCTCCCTGCAACTTCACACAAACAGACGTGACAGTGTTACTGTTTCCATCTCTTCCATCTTCACTTGCAACAAAGTATTTGTTCAATCAAGTGGACATTTTACACATTTTATCTGTTTTCTGTTTTGAAATGTATGAAAATAATAACCTGCGAATGAACACAAAATCAAGACTTTTATTTTTAAATCCTGTTTCAATATATATTTCTAAAGCTTTACAGGAACAGTGAGAAATAAAACTAAGAATTGGTTTTACAGAGATGTTGATTTTGTAGAATTATAGAAGTTTCCACAACGTAAATGTGGAATAAATGGATTTCAAGTGTCGCATGTCAAAGCATCCTTCAATCAACATTAAAAAGAGAAGAAAAAAAATTAAAACTAAAATTCGAAACAACTTGTTACGGTGTTATGTTTTTGCAGAATGTCTTTGAACGCAGCTTCAGTTGTGTTGCTAGGCGACGATAAATAAATGTCTATTGAAGCGGCAGGGTTGTGTTTTAGGGTCGACCAGAGACTGTGTAGAAATGGACGAAGCAACTGGGCCGCAAAATGAAAACAATGCAGAAATGCAAAAAGTGCAATACTCCTGATGGCCACTAGATGCTGGCTCCAACTGTCAGTCAGTCATCTTCTATACCTGCTTCTCCACACTTGGGTAGCAGGGGTCTACTGGAGCCTATCCCAGCTGTCATCGGGCAGGAGGCGGGGTACACCCAGGACAGGTTGCCAGCCTATCGCAGGGCTAACATGTAGACACAACCATTCACACTCACACTCACACCTACGGTCAATTTAGTTTAGATCAATTCACCTAACAAGCATGTCTTTGGACTGCTGTGGGAGGAAACCGGAGAACCCGGAGAAAACCCACCATGCACAGGGACGACATGCAAACTCCACACAGAAAGGCCCAAGCCGAGATTCGAACCCCAAACCTTCTTGCCAAGTGCTGACCACTGCACCACCGTGCTGCTGACTGCAACTGACTGATGATAAAAATCATTCAGTCTGTCATTAACTAAAGTCAGTGATCTGGTGGTCCATCTAACGAAAAAAAAAAAATCGTATTTAAGTCGATATATATTCAAGAGGAGAAAGAGTTAGGGGCGTGGCTAGTGCAATCAACAGGATGTCTAATTAGACGAGACCTAATAAATAACTGTAACTGTAAATAACCTACATCTCCTGTTTCTGCTGCAGCACAAAAGAGAATCACCTTCATCTTCATCTCCTTTGTATTTTTACAGAGCTGAATTGAACTGAACTGGATTAAACTGCTACATTAGTCTGATGTCCAACCTTTGCAGACTCAGCCTGACTACACCCAGACTATCAGCTACTCACACAGGAAGAGTTTTAAATGTCAGAATAATCCTCTGTCTGGATGTTGTTAATTTCAGCTGCTTAGTTTTCTCATGGTGCCACTTTACACCTTTGACACTACAAGAAAAAACCATCTATGATTGATTCGTACCGACAGCTTTGCTGCTGTTTAAGGGGAAATCACGAGTAGGTTTTTTCTAGGAGGAATTCCAACAAGGAAAACAGAACATTTCAGGTTGTAGATCTTTCTGATTTATGACAAGAGTGAACAGGAGGGAAAACTCCCCGCTGGTATTTATTCACCTGAATTTCTCTCCAACTATTTCTCCACAAATATCAAAACAAAAAAGTATAAATCCGAGCTTCGGGGACATTTCTCCAACACCGTGCTACCGAGGTATCCGCTGCTATACTGCAGGATTACCGATGGTAACTGCAGTAATGTAAACACACATTTTCCCTCCATGTTGCTGCACTTTCCCGCCACGCAGCCCAGCTCACCTGCAGCTGCTGCATTAAACATTCAGTTCACAGCGCAGTGTAATGGATACACAGAAACATGCATCACGCTGTCCCTGCAGACCTGAGCCGACTTCACCTGTAACGTCTGTGTGATTGTTTCTGCCCCGTCTTCACTCATCACTCTGTGCTTGTAAGTCATGGTCACAGCTCAGCAGCCTGAGCCGCCCTCACATATTACTCACAGCTAAATGAATGTCATTAATGGTATTACTGCTGTTATTATAGTTCTGTTAATAAAGCCTCAGAGACGTGCAACAGCAAACTGCTTTACATAAATATGATGTTAATTTAACATGTCAGCGTCACGTCTGAGAGCATGAGTCACTCGTATGTATGTTAAGTCACCATGTCCATCTCACTACACTGTAAAATACAAATTTAAATACTGTAAATAAACATACAAAGTAACAGTAACTGTACTTTTACATGTTTAATCAGCAGATCTGCATGTGGGAAAAAAGGGAAATAGGTTAAATCTAATATGTTTTTGGTTGTGAAAATTTCCTTGATCACACATGATAAAGAAAATTGTTTCAATGCCCAGAGTCAAAGCTTTGTTTCAGGTGTTTAATTGTATCAAATTTTTGGAAATGTTTGATTTATCACATAAAAATTTATATTTTTGACATGATGATGAACTGAGAATTAATTTTAAAAATCTGTAGATCTGAAAAAAATCTTAAAAAACTAATAATTTACAGGTTTATCACATTAGACATGTAAAACAAAAATACATACA
Organism: Pseudochromis fuscus; assembly: GCA_900323345.1. Taxonomy (NCBI): domain Eukaryota; kingdom Metazoa; phylum Chordata; class Actinopteri; family Pseudochromidae; genus Pseudochromis; species Pseudochromis fuscus. The sequence continues at coordinate 20,656 of OOFC01020034.1, forward strand.
CAATTTAAAAACAGACTGGTTTCCAATTTTGACGCAACTGATGAACCATAAAATCCCCTTTTTTATACAAATCTTAAAAAATCTTTAAAATATTAACAATCCAGAAATTACACTTCATTTTATGTAAAATTAAAGCTAAAAACTGAATCTTAATTATGAAATATTACATTTTTAATTTGGTTATTTTCAGTTATTTAAAAATATTTTTATGATGAGTTCGTTTGGTTTTTAAAAAATCAATAATTTATTCATATTTCTTAAAAAAAAACATTTAATACTTGTATTTTTGTAATTTCAAAATAAAGGCAAATCTGTAAAATATAACAAAATTACACTTTTTTTTTTCCCCACAGTGAATTCATATTTGAACTCAACACATCTGAACTGAAAGCTGTGGCATGATTGTGATGAAGAAAGCTGCAGCGGCACAAGGTTAAATAAAAACCATGAGATTAAAGGCACATTATGTTCCCTGTTATGAAGAGAATAAATGTTCGACTCATCTCTTCACATCTAAAAGAAATACACAGCAAACACACACAGCAGGTATCACACTGGTCCCAGTTCAACATCCAGCAGTAAACTGGTAGCATGATGATGATTTCAACTGATTCAAAGACAATACATGTGTCTCCTCTACTCATTTATTCAAATGAGTTGTATCAGTTACATCAGCACAACAAGTAAAAATAAAACTACTGAACTGTTGGACATTGTATTTAAAATTTCAACGAATGCATTTGAAAAGTCATCAAACAAAACCAGATCTATTGTGTTGCTGTGTCCCGGGCTGTGCAGCTGGAGAGCTTCTTTATTTATGTGGCACACCGGACGCTGCTGTGCTTCTCTGAACTGTGTCTTAACCGTGAGTGCTGTGATCATAAAGATCCTCGTGCTCTGCTCGTATTGAGCTGTTTGGCACCGACAGATGCAGGGAGAGAGATTTAGGAGGATTGGAGGGGAATGCACGTTATCCATGTTACCGGCTTTTGGCAGATCAATGAAAATACAGCGGGAGAATTTTCTCTGCTGCGAGACAACAAACTTCACTTTAGGTCCAAAAGGAGTTTGGCTGGAAGCTTCCAAAATGTGTGAAACTAACTCGGGTAAATGATCATTGGCTGGAAATATTTTGGAAGTCAGTAACCTGGTGCATCATTTCTTTTACAGACCATAAACTCCTGAATCTGACAGCGTGCAGATGGTAGAAGTGAAGCTAAATGAGCTGTACCTCTGACTGCAGTGTTTGTTTTCTTTATGAGCTGATACTCTCCATCTCTGTCTGCTAATAATGAGATACGCACACATGCATAATTGTTAGACAGAGCTGATTAAGGGCCTTTACATACTTCATGCTCCGATAGTCTTTTAGAGGCAGGTTCATTAGCAGTCGTGAAGGTCATTCTGTTGTGAAACCAGATCCAGTTAAATTGTGCGAATTGAGACACGCTGACAATCACAAGCCCTGGAAACTGAAAAGATGCAAGGACGACGGGCAGGGACGCAGCAGCATCCTCACATTTACACCTCGAATTTTAGTTTCGTGTGGTGTGATCGCAGAGTAAAACAAACCTTGAACTGTTGGGGATAGAAAATGGGACGTACAGTAAATACATGCATCGGTGGAGAGCTTGTAATGTTGAGACCATAAATAATTACAAATCCAGGAATATTCGATTTATAAAATGGTTGTGAGTGTTTTGTGTGGGGGTTGTCAGGGCGACGCCTGACATCACATGGGTGCAAGGCTGAACCTCCATCGGTGTTGCCTACAAGTGTTATGGCGTGTTTTTCTCATCAGCCAATCAGAACCAAGAAGGAGGCGGGACTTAAATGTATCGACACACCATCAACAACAGTGGAGGAGAAGCTGATTGATGCTCTAACACTGAGGGGATCACATGAGCAATATTTAAGGTCAAAAGTGTGGAAGGATGCGGCCACATCTGTCGGGATGTCAGGTGTGTGTCTTTGTCGTCTTGATTCTGTAACCTAGCAACAATAAAAGCTTGAGGGAAGCACTGCGAAAATGCAGCACTTGGCACTATGAGTGCAAAAAGTGCTTCACGTGGACACAAAGGGGCTCAGGCGGCAGCAGATACAGATGTGAATACAGATTCTGCTGTGGTGACGGCAACAAGTGTTTTGTTGTGTTTCAGTGGTCCAATCAAAAGGTGCCAAACATTTTGTCCCGCCTCCGTATCATGTCTTTGCAGCCTCTTGAAAAGCTGTTTTAGTGCAACTTGAAGGAGATGTTTACAACTGTACAAACAAACCCGACAGAGCATTTGCACAAACAGACGTCTTAAAAAAATCTTCATTTATGTGTCAAAATGCAAAAATCAAAAGTCAAAGCTCCTCTACCTCGGGCTCCTTCGTATAAAACTCTTACAGATCGTACTTCTGAGGTTCTTGATGTTATTAATCCTTCACAATCCACAATATTTCAACAATGCATGCAGAGTTTTTAAACAGAAGATTGAGCAACGCAGCTTAAACAGGACAAATATACGACAAGAAAGATGCAAGATAACGTTCTGAAGAAAAGAGGAAGCTGAAGCAGAAGTCAGACCTGGTTCCAGTCGTGCTGCATATATCTCATCACTCTCACTGATCTGCTGTGTGTGCATGTGTGTGTGCATGTGTGTGTAACTTAAGTCCTTTCATCACCGCCCAACGTATACATGAGGGAAATATCTGTAAGTCAGTCGTGTCACAAAGCCACCAGCAAGGCACCATCTGCTGTCAGTACACGCCAAATGACAAACTGATAAATCCAAAAAAGCTGATACGAGCTATCTGCAAGAAAGGAGGAAAAAAAAAAACGATAGCAGGCAGCTGCTTGTTGCCTTTGCAGCAATTGTGGTTGAATTTTTTTTTTTTGTGCATCCGTTTTTGGAGGACGAGTGACACAGCGAGCCAACAGCTGTTTAACAAAGAGACGCTGCTCGAGATCTTTCTGCGAACACCAGAAATACTGCTGTGGGCTATAAATTAAACACCAGCCGACCCTCCTCTCTGCTTTGAACCTCCTTTTCTGATGCCTCAAAGGATGAAGAAAGCAACACAACTACCCACCGTCCTCAAGAAGAAGAAGAAGAAAAAAAAAACATCTGTATGAAGTAAACTCAGGGGTTAGTGATTTGGATCCCCGGGCGAAGACTGAAGTGAAGCCCTGTGGGTGTATGCATGCAGCCACGTTTAATACGATTTACCACCAAGTCACAGCACTACCCAGCAAACCCTCCTCACACAGAAAACTAGCTCCAGTAAACAAAGCCCAGTGAGGATCCTCCTGCAAACACTCCTCACTCGCTCAGAGGAAAATGTCAGAACCACACGAAGACATTTCCCTGAAAATAGAAAGCGGCAGCAAAAGCATCAACTCTGAGGTTTTCGCGATGCAACGTGGAGAGTGGCACAACCTGCTAAAGCCTAAACATAGATGGGATGTATTTTTAGGCAGGGAAGTACAGTATCAGCTTAGACAATGGACATCGCCGCTAATCCCCCTTTTAAAAGCAGCGAGCAGTTTAGTGTTTCAGAGAAGAGGAGGAAACACTAATGTGGAGAAATCCCAAAGGCCCGAAAAGTTAAAGTCCACCTGAAATGAAATTTTTAATCCTTTTAGATCACGTCGCTGCTCGTACTGTTACTTCATATGTTAGTCAGGCTCCATCTTTAAAAACAAGTCAGATAAGAAATGAATAATATACATAATATAATATAATAATTACAACAATCATGGATGATTTCATGAAGGCTGCGATTTTAAATGAGCCCATATGATGTCAGAGCATTTCAACCAATCAGAAAATTGGGAGGATTGTCCTGATTGGCTGAAATGTGTGTGGATGCTACACACTGCATCATGGCCTCTGCATGTATATAGGCACCATTTACTCTCCCTTTAAAAATACCTGGTACCATGTAGTGGTCTAACAGGATGTCAGCTGTGTAATCTCTTACACTTTGATCGCCTATATCACTTTATCAGCTATTTATAATAATCTTTGTAAAATGTTATTGACAACCCTTGTGTGATCTTAACATTCTGTTTACTCCCATTGTCCTATGCCCTACCAAAGCCCAAAAATAAAGCAGCTTAATTGAATTTTAAATCTAAAATCTATTTTGCATGATCAAGTAACCTGTTATTGATCAATTCAACTCAATTTAATTCCTTTTTTATCATGTATTTGTTGTTACACAATACAAACAGATGATCACTGGTCAACATTATCACACTAACAAGATAGGTTAAGGTATTTTTTCTACAGCTAAACATAGTAGCAGGTCATTTTTGACCCGCAAGACAACACAAGGGATAATTTACTGATTCAGGACATGTTAGAGTTTGATACGTAACAATGACCCGAATTGTTATTAAATAATAAAAAATAAAGTAATAAACCCCAAAATGTAATAACTGGCCGATAATGTAACAAAAGTGCTGAGCTCGAAATGTAACAAAAAAAAATGTAACAAAACCAAAAATGTAACAGCTGGTCAATAATGTAACAAGATGTTGAGCCCAAAAAGTTAAAACTTTGACTAAAATGTAACAACTTCTTACATTTTGGGTCTGTTGCTACATAAAAGGACAATTTACTTGAGTCGAGTTTTCCAGGAATATTTGTCCCACAAACATCCTGCGTTTTCCACAAACTGCTGCAGCACATCACACATAAATCTTTAACAAGTCTAAATATTTCCTGCTTTAGCAAATAATGCACGATGGAGTATTTTCTCTCGCAGTACAACAGTAAAAATATATTTTAAAAAGATCCATCAGATAAATCTATAAAGTCAAACAGTTGAAAACTCTCTTTCCTGAAAGACTGCAGCTGTAATACATCTAATATGCTGCTGTATGATGACCGATCGTATTTAATCAGCTAAAAGGAAACAACCAGATGCATCCAGCAAACACTCATGGATACATTTACTGGTAAGAATCAGTCATTACTGCAGCCCTGCACAGATTCCTCCTTAATTACATGACTTTTTTTTGTGAATTGAAATGCTCCGAGACAAATGGAGGACATCTTTTACGACCCTCGGTGTGTATATAAACCAGGCAGGTTGAAACCGAGCCAGCCCCTCCCTCTCTGTGCGGGGCTGGTCTGGTGCTCACCGCAGGTACATGCAAAACAGATGCAGACGCCCCCAGGAGGGACGAGCCCTGGTATTTACGGGAGAGGTGAGGCCGGGAGTCGTGAGTGAAGAGGGCAAGAGATTAAAAAGGTGGCCCTGCTGCGTTTGTAGGGGAATCTACGAGGGCTGGGCCGGCACAGAGGAGGAGGCCGGGCCTTTTGTTGGCTAATTGTGCCCACAGGCTCTGCTGGCACCCGTCCTCTGGAGCTGTGGTCGCTGAGAGAGCCCAGGCGGAGAGGGAATTCCTCCCGACGCCGCGCTCCGGGCCACTCTGTTTGCTCGTATACACACTTTAAACAGCAGGCCCACATTTGGCCTTTATTTGTCTTCTTTTCATTCCCAAGGAATTTTAAATAACTTCAGTCGGCATGCCAATTACGCACACGTTGTAAATGGCAATTTACAGTACGTGTTGGCATTGTGTTTCCCCAGAGGAGCGTGCACACGGAGTTAGGTAAGAGGACACACCTACACAAGCTCAACACACTCACTTTGATGCACTGCTGTATTTCATTAAACTCTGGGTCAATGCAAACTCAACCTGTTGCTGGTCACAGAGTTACTGTCATTAGACACATTCTCTGAAAAGTCACATATGAAGGTTGTTTTTAATTTCTCATATGTTATAGTCCATAAATAAATCCATTTACAGCCACTAATAAGTAAAATAGTAACCATAACTCTGCATGTGGCAGAGAGATAACAGCTACTTCCTGTTATCTCTCGTTAGCCAATCAGAGCACACTAGAAAAGAAAAAAATCAGTAATCTAAGGAAATATTTTTGGGTTTTTTTCTGGATTTCTAAAATACAGAAAAATATAAAAATGTAAATGTCATTAATAAGTATAAAATTTCCATATTTTTGACACAAATGGTAAAAATGTGAATGAAGCACTGGTTCTATAAACAGTTCGTTTGTAAAATTATGTAAAACATTCAACTTCTGACAGATGAAACTTTTAAATAAGTCTTCAATCCGGTCTTCAACAGATTTATAAAATGCAATTCGTGTCAAATAACCATAAAAGGACTGATTATTTCTGTAGTTTTATAGATTTGTTTGATACCTGACAGATATTTTGTATAATTATGGAAGTTTTCACAACAAAAACATTGAGGAAATGTCCTTGTATTACCGTATTTTCCGGACTATTGAGCGCACCTGTCTATAAGCTAATTTATTCGAACAGTTTCATGTGGTCCACTCTGACCGGGTCTGACGTGACGAGGCTAAATGTATCGGCTGCACGGAGCTTGCTAGCTTGTAAAAAGCCAACTAGCTTTGTACCGCTGATACATGAGCCACACCGGTGTTTAAGTTCAAAGCGTCGGAAAAAAGTAGCGGCTTATAGTCCGGAAAATACGGTAGTTTAGTTGTCTTTTAAATGTGTAAATATCCTTAATTAAACATCAAAAAGCCATGAATTACTAAAAAAAATTAATGCAAATTTTATATAAATCGTATTTTGGTTGATTTAAAAGTTGTGTCATTTGAACCTACGAGACATTAAACGAAGTTAAAACCAAGAGTTGATTATTTTACTGTGTTTTTTTGTCAGAAAAATGGCCATTTGTTTCATTTCATTTTCCCCACATTGCCAAACAGCATCACACTGGCTGAGCAAAGTCCCACGACCCATCAGGACGATGTGGTGATGAAGATGAAGGGTGTGCTCTGTCATAATCTTCCTCAGATAAGCAGCCAAATACAGATGGAGTTATTACGAAGGTGGGAATCCATCCCGACATCCTGCACGGAGCATTTGAGTCTCGCTGTAACCACTGAGCTGTTTAAGACGACCACATGAGCGAGGCGCCGCTTCGGGCCAAATCTGGTTTGGATGATGTAATACGTGAAGAAACATGATTTGGCTCGATTCTTAAAAACTCATCACAACCCCACAAGGTCACAGTCAGCTTCACGGCAGCTCCGGCAGGACAAGTCTCTGCTGGTCTCTCAGCACATTCACACACTCACACTCGCCGTGCAATTTTCCACTCAGTTGTCAGCACCCGCCGTCAGACAAAAGCCAGTTTTCTTACTCTTCATACTCCTTGATGTTAATTCAGACTGAATCCAAAAAACCTCAGAAGCCACAGATTGAGACACAGACGAACCAATTTTTGTGTGTTGTTGTTGTTTTTTTTTTTAGAAGCGAGCAATCGATAAAATCTGTCCAGAGGCGACACTGTGGACGTGAGGCTGCAACTTTCAATCAATATTTCAAACTGAAGAAGTCGATATTATACAAGGAAAATTACAGACTGCAGAATGTATTCATGTACGTGAGGCTAAATTAAAAACAAAAGATGAACATTTTTCAGTTGCAGTTTCTCTGTTTTCTCATCTCATGTGATAATAAATTGATGGATGGTTCTCATCTTGGACTTAGATAATTAATCAATTAACTGGCCAATCAACAAAAGCATAAAATTGTTGTTGTTTACAACCCTATCTGTGTCATTTACTCACGATTCCTTGTTATTTTTTAGCATATGTGAGGCTACATTGAGATTTGTAATAATGATTTTTAAACTAAAGCAATAATCAACATTTCAATTGATCTCTTTCATACTTATTCTCACAGATTTTATATCAACATCCCTTATTTCACTGTATTTTGGGGGGTTTTCATAATAAACTTCTCCATTACCGTAAATCCTCTAATACAGCAGTCCCCAACCTTTTTTGCACCACGGACCGGTTTAATGTACAGGTTTAAATACAGCAAAAATAATATAAAAAGTTGTCCTCTTACCCTTTGCAAAGAAGCTCTCCAAAGACGTTTGTATTTTATCCATTTTCGCTAGTTTGCGGGCTTATTTTTTGGCTAACGTATCTGATGTTATACGTGACAGTTGATACATTTTATCATGTGACTGAGACAAGCGTATTGACGTGTCAAGAGGGAATAGCAAAAGTTAAGTTGAAGTGGTCGTTCCTTTCAAAATAAAATGTCTTTCAGACTCTAATCAATGCAACGAAAGTTATATTTTTATCTATTCTTTCAGTGCGGCCCGGTAACAACTGCCCCACGAACCGGTACTGGTCCCTGGCCCGGTGGTTGAGTACCACTGATCTAATAGTAGTGGCTGTGGGAAATTATTGCAGGCACATCATAGATTTTATTCCCTGGTCTATATTTAGAGCTCTGTTTGTTCATATCGACCACAACCCCAGTTTTCACTGACAGTTGTTTTTTATTAGAAGAAATACGGTAATATCTCACACACTTATTTATATTCACCGCACACCAGCAAAATCTCAAAAACATTTCCTGTTTTTGTGAAGCTGAGTCATCATTTGGCCACATGCACAGTTCTGTAGATGTGTCCTTCATTATTGTGATATAATACCATCTATTCCTGTGCTATAATTTCACAGTAAACTTTCAAATTAAAATCTCACTGTTATAGTTTGTGTATATCCATCATATCTTCTACAGTCGTGTACAAGAAACTATGAGAATCATCTTTACATTGTTGCAATCAAGAGAATTAAAGCTAAACCCAGCTCAGTACTGTGCTGTGCTCCAGTCGGCGAATGGAGATAAACACCACATTGTTTGCAGCTCGCTTTTATTCAGGAAACCTTGAAGTACAATGAGTCATGTCAGGAGGAGAAAAAGAAATCTACCGTCGTCCTTCACAGATTGGTTGAAATCCATATTCAAACTCAAGGATATAATGAACCACGCGAGCTCTCCCTGGTGTTTGCAGCCAGCGATGCTTACATTGTTAACACAGAGACGTTTAAGTTTGTAACGCTGCGTTGTGACAAGCGACGGGCTGGGAAACCATAATTAAACTTCCAAATGTCAGAAATATCAAAATTAATTTGGAAGTTTTCTTCTCCGAGATGTTTCCGGTCGCTCGGGCTTTCATCAGCGTGTTTTTGTTTTAGATGTGTCCGTCACCGCGTACGAAGAGACGCAGGCTGATCTCATCTTAAATGTTAGAGAAATTAAAAGAGGACTTTGGGTTGATTAAGAGGAAGAGCTGCTGGCTCGGCGACAGACAGCTGTGTCCGCAGGCTCACGTTGATGACATCACAGCGAAGCCTTGACCATTAGACCGTCTTCAGCCAAGCTGTCTGGCAAGCAGGTGGACTGTGTGTGCCATATGCTGCTGGTGTGTGTGAACTGCCTCTGGAAACCTACACGTATGTTCATGTTTCCTGTCCCGTGTACAGTCTGTACATGTATGCAAATCCATCAAAGAATGTGATGCAGAGCAGCTTCAGGCGACGACGCAGCAGAGGACGGAGCCACAGGAGGAAAACCCGTTGGAACAACAACATGGTTTTAAGCAACATGAATATTTCTGCAACGGGCCCCCACCAACAACACGTAACTTCATGGATTTTGGATAATTGGAGTTTTTACATTTGTGCAAAAATGTCGTTCTTGCAGCATTTCCTGCCTCGTTTTTTTTCTGCATCCTCTCGGTGTCAGGTCTGTGGACTGAAAAGCTCTGCGGTAATCCCCCCTGGTCCTTTCACCTGAGAGGGATTGATAGTTATAGTGAGGCGGCTCCTGCGAGTTCACAGTCTGGCGCGGCAGACGAGGCATCGTGACTGAGGTCGGGTGCACGGGAACCCGTTTCCCCCCCATCTATTTGTCTACATCTCATTTTCACATCTTCCCCTTTTCTTTCACCTTTTGCTTGGTCGTGTCTTCTCAATATTCACAGGTAGAGGATTGTGTTCAGGTGCTGCAGCGGGGATGCTCTGCGCTGTTTGTGTTTATAGTGAGAGAGGCAGTGAATGAGCAAGTGAGGGTGTTGTTCCTCTACACACACACAAACCAGCCAACCACTCGCTGCAGAAATTGGCTGCCTCGATTTTCATACAAGGGGGGAATGAAAAAAAAAAAAGCGGCAGTGCTGGGGGATTCCTGCTAATTGCTTGCACATTCCCCTCTTCCTCTGGCTCGATTAAAGCCAGGCCACCATCTCCCTTTCAAGTCTGCTGCTTCTCTCCAACACAGCCCCTCTACTGTACAGTGCTGCTGCTGCCCAGCAATCCCACAGAAAGCACATCTCGCTGCTTTTCATTTGTGGTGTCCCCCCACAGAACTGCACAGACTCCAGACTCAATCGATGCGAGGCAGCACGAGGGGAGGAGGAAAAAAAAAATGCCACCACACCAGCATGTTTCTCCTGTAGATGCTGTTTGTGCATCGTGGAAATTCGGATGCTTCATCTCGAGGACTTGACATTTAAATGGCCGTTTTAATCATCAGCTGGGCGTTCAGACCTCGTTAGTATGCGGGGCCCCGGCGAGAATCAAACCACTAACCTCAGCAGTGTCACTGCCCTGCCCTGCTCCGTTCAGCTCGCCGTCTCCAGCTCAGTTGTATCCCGCGCCACACTGACTGAATTTAAATTAAGCAAACCTGGGCTACCTACTGTTCCCCCGGCTTATCGAGCGAGCTACAGTAGAGTCTCGCTGCTCGCCGTCTTGTTTAATCCTCCACCTGACACCAGCTGTGGAGTAGTTTGTGTAGTCTGCCGTCTATTTTACGTCTCGGGCTTTTCTCGTCGCACCACAGGTGAGCTCCTTTTGCCCTTGTCACTCAGCGTGAACTGTGCCTCTGTGTCTCTGTAGCTCCTCACACAGACTTCATCTATAGACGCCGCCGCCACTGCCGCCGTGGTGGTGCTGGTGGATGGTGGTGGCGTGAATATGGAAGCAATTTTGGTTACGCTGTCGGGGCGTGCGACAAGGACAAAGAGGACATGAGACGCAGCGTGAGGGAAACAGTGCAAAAAGAGCTCGGAGTGAAAACTCAGCATTCAACAGCAGCACGGCAAAATTAAGCTCTGTGTGTGTGTGTGTGTGTGTGTGTGTGTGTGTGTGTGTGTGGGAAGGGGGTCTGCAGATCTACATGATGCAACTTGTTTCTGCACCTATGTGGGGTCCAACATGATAGGACAAGAGAGTGTGTGTGATCAGAAGAGAGTGATAATGAGTGTGGGTGCTAACATCCTGTTTGAGTCTATATTAAATCTGCGATACTTTGCACATCTCTCTTCGTGCACATCAAAAATTCAAATAGATCAACCTAGAGATCATCTTGTAGTAATTACCACGATGGAGAGAAAAGGATCAGGGAGCAACGTCAGCGCCACGTCAGCGCCACTGGCTTGTTTTGTTGTTGTTGTTTGTTGGTTTTAAATTAAATTCTCTGCAAAGGAGAAAGTACCCTGCACAGCACAAATTGCTCGGTGCTGGAAAAGGCTGCGGCGTCTCGGTCGGGCCGCACCACAGCGATATTAAATAGGAACTGAAACAAAAGCCTCGCCTGTGCACACTGCTGCTTCCTGGGCTGTAACCTGTGCTGTGGAGAGTCACGGTGAAACTGCACAGGGGCCACCAACGCTGCGGGAGTCTTACTTTAACGCTGTGACATCATCAGTGTCAGCAAACAATCCCCCCCCCCTACTTCAAATCAGGCGTAAAAAAGCATCTGTTGTCCTTTAAATGACATTAAGACGTGACCTCGTGGATCAAATCTGTACCAAAGCAGCACAAATATCTGAGTCTCATTTAAAAATAGCCATAAATCTAAATATGAAACCTCATGCTCAACACAAAGGGACTTCCCATTACTCCACTGTGACAGTTCCTGTCTTTAAAATCAGTTAAAAATAACTATAATTGGTATAACTGGATTTAGCTGGATTTAATTAATGATTACTGGTTGCTCTCAGCAAGAGCAACCAGTAATCAACCAACCAGCAATCAGCATTCATCAGCCCAGTAAAGACCAATAGATCCAGTTCATGCATCTGGATCTGAGGTGAAGAAATGTGGAAGTTTGAGAAACACCATGTTGGCTTTTTATAGTTTACATGATGCTCGTGGATGAGCATGAATAACTTGTAAACTCCCCATTAGGGAAGAGTTTAAATAGATTCCCAAACTCCTCGTGGTGTGAACCGTAAAGACCGATGGAGATGTTACGGAGCTGTACATAAAGAGCATTTTGTTGACAGTCCTGATCAGCCTGATTTGTTTGGCTGTGCTCTGTGTAGTGGTCCGGGGAGTCCTCCAACTCTTTAATGTGTGATGATACATAAACCTGATGAAATGTTGTAGCAGCACTGAGGCTTAAACACACGACAAGCAGCAACATGTTTCACTGTGACAATCAACAATGTAACAAATCAAATGTGAATCATGATTGATCTGTTTCGTCTTTGAAGAGTGACTATTGTGATATAGTACTACTGAGTACATTAGAGCAAACAAAACACTATTTACTACAATTTTCAAACAGTAATAAAATGTGAAAAAGTCTAATTCATAATGAGACATGAAGAGACAGGATGAAATGTCGTCCAACATTTGGCCTCAGCTTGAACTGACCTTTAGTTTTGACCAGTACACACACTGGGAGAGGCACAATTAATCCCATTAATCTAATTAATCCTATTAATCTTAGTCACAACTCCGATCAATGTCTTGTTTTTATGTGATTACAGTGTAACAAATGGCACTTTTGGATGTAATAATAATAATAATCAATCACAGAAAGTCAGTGATGCTGCAGAAAAATAAATTCATCCATAATCTGCCAGAAATATTGTCATAAAATTGTCATTATATGCACAGAAAAACAAGTGCATTTCAGTGTTTCCTGCTCATGACTGAATATCATAAAAACCTGGTCAGTCGTGTGATTATTTTTTTCGTGGGATGATTAAAGGACGTTTACATCAGCTCCTTTTGATGGACTGAAAAGTCTCATCAAGGACGTGAAGATAATCGAGTGTGAACATCCACCACTGGACACCACAACACTAAATACACTGTTTTAATAATAATGTGTCATTTAAATAGAAAAATTCTCTAAAATTACAGATTTATTAAAAAAAAATCTACTTCAAGGAAGTTTTCCCCATAGAAATGACGTATTACTCCACTTTAAATTACTGTATGATGAAAGTAAAATTTTAAATTTGAGTTTAATGCTGTAAATATTTCATAATTTGTGACAGTACACAGTAAAATGAGGCATTAGGTCTTTAATTTGACACAGATTTGTTTATTAAATGACAGATATTTTGTATAATTATGGAGATTTTTGTACTAGAAATGTTAAATTAAGTGTTTTTACCCGTTTCATTGATTTAAATTTGTAAATATCCTTCATTACACAAGGTCTCACTCAAATCAAAGCTTGAAATAATATTTATGAGTTGGTTATTTTCTTGTTATTTTACATTTTGTGCTCCAGCTGCAGGAAAATATGTTTTTCTTAAGTGTTTAAAAGTCGCTTTTCAACCTAAAATAAATAAATACATTAGTCAGAAGGAACATTTTCCAGTGAGAGTCGTGTATTAGCTTTTCATAACTAAGCAAAGACACGGTTATTTGATATATCTGCTATTACACATGAGAAAAACTGCTGTGAGAAACTGGAAAATCCAGATGCAGAACTGCTCCCTGTTTGTGTGTTTGTTGTCGTCCTGACGTAAAAACATTTCAGACAAATGTAGTTTCTTGACACATTTCCCCAAATCTCCTCGCTGGAGTCCCCTCAGCTGGATTAATGTTACCGTTGGTGGTGTGCCTGCAGTTTGTGGTGGTTCACCTCGCTGATGTCACAGCAAGAAAAGCCTCCACCACCGAAACACTAAGTGAAGGAATCCACAGCGACGAGCGCACAACAGTGTTCACGCTGCACCGAGCGACACAACAGCAACAAACACCATATCTGGGAGGAAACCCACTCTGTCATGTTTCCGGACAGACTTGGCAATTAGATTGTGATTATCATGAGGCTGAAATATCTCATCCCTAAAAATAATACCCGCCACACACACACACACACACACACACACTGACTGCACTGCCCGCCAAAATGACAGGAAGTGTTTTCATCACACTTTGAACACTGCAGGCAGGAGTACACAACAAACGCTCTGCAGCTTTAGACACTTCTAAAGCTCTGCCTTTTGCCTGTTCTGCCTTTTTTATTCCAAAAATACACACCTGTCCACGGCACGGCTCGGAGTGTGTGTGTGCATGTGTGTGTGTGTGAGTGTGTGTGTGTTTGAGGAATTCAAATATGTAGATAAAAGTGTGCAGAGGAGAGCGAAGCTGGAAAAACACCCCGACAAAACAAAGAAGATGGAGTGTGACAGATATAAAGACAAACCAGAGAAAGTGTGTGTGCATGTGTGTGTGTGTGTGTGTGTGTGTGTGTGAGTTGTAATTGTAATGAATTTCTTCATTCTGTGTTCCTTGAACTGTGCATGATGAGTGTCTGTGTTGACACATCCACGTAATTGTTTTGTGTGTTGTAAACCAACAAATTATGTAGATAGAATGAGTTGTGTATATAATTACGTGCAGTGTGTGTGTGTGTGTGTGTGTGGACAACACACTGAGACACAACTGGTGTGAGTGTGTACTTCTGAGTGTGCAAATAGGTGAAAAAAAATTGCTTATGTGTGAATGCACTTCTGTGTGTGTGTGTGGCTGTCTCGTCGTGTCTCGATGTGTTTTTGTGATATTTCTGTGTGTGTGTGTGTGTGTGTGTGGTACTGTATAATAATTTGTATGTGTGTGTTGATGTGGGTTTCTCCTCTGCCCAGATGGCTGTGCTCAGAGGCTGGAGCTTCTGAGATCTGTTGCCAGCGGTGAATACTGATCAGAGATCACTGTCACATCTACAGCACACACACACACACATAAAAGCGAATGCAGCTGTCCTTACAGCGAGACACAGGGCGCATTTACTGCACCGTGGGCCAGTTGCTTTTCCAGAAGTATTTCTTATTGGTC
>OOFC01020037.1:9236-20332 GCA_900323345.1 Pseudochromis fuscus
GAATGTGTCTGTGAATGTGTGTGTGTGAGTGAATGTGTCTGTGAATGTGTGTGTGTGTGTGTGTGAGTGAATGTGTCTGTGAATGTGTGTGTGTGTGAGTGAGTGAATGTGTCTGTGAATGTGTGTGTGTGAGTGAATGTGTCTGTGAATGTGTGTTGGTGTGTGACCCTGCTGACCCTGAGTGTGTGTCCTGTTGCAGACAGTAACCTGCGACTGTTCGTCAGCAGAGATGGAACTACGGCGCTCAGCGGCATCCGGCTCGGCAACAGGTGAGACGCCATTATAAGAGAGAGGGGTCTAATGGGATCTAATGGGATCTAATGGGATCTAATGGGATCTAATGGGATCTAATGGGATCATATGGGATTTTTCAGGATTTTTTTCAGACAGGATCAAATCCTCTGGGCTTGGCTAAAATGTATTACCCGATTTTCCGGACTATTGAGCGAACCTGTCTATCAGCTGCTTTTGAATTTATTTGAACAGTTTCATGTGGTCCACTCTGACCGGGTCTGATGAGACGAGGCTAAATGTATCGGCGGCACGGAGCTTGCTAGCTTGTAAAAGCTAACAAGCTTCGTGCCACTGATACATGAGAAACACCGGTGTTTAAGCCGCAGGGTTCAAAGCGTCAGAAAAAAGTAGCGGCTTATAGTCTGGAAAATACGGTAATTTGATGCCCTGTCTCTCAAAAAGATCATCAAGATTTGTTCAGTAGTTTTCTGTACAGTTGCTGACAAACAAACAAATGCAGGTGAAAATGCACCAGACAGCATCCAGACAACATGATCCTCTGCCAGGGTATAATCTACGTCTGATCTCCACCAGATTGTCTCAGACTGTAAACAGGCTGAAGGTTCAATAAAAATCCTGTAAGATGTGACAGAGCTGAGAATTTTTAAAACCTTCACCTCATTATAAGCGATGGAGATTTCCTGCGATGTTTTCAGGTGGGGTCTTATCTCCTTGTTTCTTGGATAGTCCCCTATCTCTCTCTGTCTCAAACAAAAACAATGAAAAGTAATAGAGATGGATGTTTGCCAGTTGTTCTGTTGCTAGTGCTAATTGCTAACATTGCTACAATGTAAACATGAATCTTTTGACTAAAGACTAAATTTGTCCAACATTAAACATTTGTATCATATTTTCTAAATGTGTGAACTGTTGAATCTCTGGATATTTTCAGGGTGTCTGCGGGCGGTTATGAACCCGTGGTGATTGAGAGCCATTAAAACTGAGCGGCGGCAGAGACGACGACGTGTCAACATGCGTACGATCGTCTTCTGTCTCGCTGTTTGTTTGGTTTTTCCTGGAGCTTCAGCCGGTCTGACGCCATGAGAGGAAAACCTCGTCAGTTTGCACTTTACATGAAGTTTGCGGCAGAACCTGTCGGCGGCGCTCTGAGCGAAGATGCCGAAATGCACAAAATGTTTCTCTCTCCAGTCGTTACGGTGTCGGAGTTACACGTCCAGAGATTTCAGAAGTTCAGTGTTGATGAAAATATGGACAGCGACGTCATCCGTGCGTCCGCAGAGTGTTGTACGTCCTGATGCTACATGCTAACAGTTCACTGCAAGAAGCCGATCAACGTTTTCGGCACTTGGTAGTTAGCGTACAAAGAAAATTCAAAGAAGAAAAGCTACATTTTCCTCCTAAATATTTACTTTTAGTTTTTTCTTTATTTTGCATTCCCCCCTTTTTTTTTTTTTATAATTTCCCAGCAATTAGTTTCTTCTTTCTTTAGACAGTAAAGCTGCTCAGAGTTAGCATCTAATGTGGCACTTTGAGGCAGCTAACATGTGCTAGCAAGTGTTAGCACATGAGTTATCTATTAGTTTATATTGGTGATGCTAATGAAACTAGCATGTAGCACAGTGTGGTTTTGTTAGTGACAGTATAACAGGAAATACTGTATAAAAATATTTCCCTCTGAATATTTCCAACTTATTTTATTGTAAAAACAAATATTTAAAAAAATACTTCTTCATCTTCAGTCTGTGAAACACATTTAAGTCCAAATGAACAATTTGAAATTTCTTTAATGTGTGATTAAAAATGAAACCTATTAGACATTAAAAGTGCTCATAAAATGATGGAATTACAGAATAAAATAATAATTATGACTTAATTTGGTCTAAAATGACCTTTTTACAGGTTTATTCCAGAGACTGTGGAAACTCACATCTCACCACTGAGATCAAAACAATAAGAGTTGCTGTGAACACATCAATCAGGATCAATCAGGATCAATCAGGATCAGTCAGTGCAGGACGTGTGGATGACGACGGTTTTCATGTTAATGTTATTTTTTGTTGAACAGTTTCACATAAGCTTCATCCTGATATTTAAAATACTCCCACAGCTGTTTCTGTGCCTTCTGTCAGATCCATTTAAAAACCTGAGACAGATCAATCACCTGAAATGGAAAATTCGATCAGTTCAGTTAATGTGAGGAAATATTCAAGTGTAAAACTCCCACTAATTCTGTTTATTTTATTTTATTATTTAGTTTTTTTTCTGTTTTTTTACTTACATTTCATTTATTTTTGTTTGTTTTCTTTTCTCTTTTTTCCCCACTGATATTTTCTTTTTTTATTTTGTTTGAATATTTTTCAAATTTTTCCACATACATTTGATTTATTTTTGTTTTTGATTTTGTTTTCTTTAGTTTCTTCTTGTCCATTTACATTTTATTAAATTTTTTTATTTTTAAATTTGTTTTCTTTTTTCCCCACTTAAACTTTATTTCATTTTTTTTCTCCTTTTTAAAGTGACCACTGAGCAAAATCTGTTTGTTTGTTTGTTGTTGTTGTTGTTTCCCTGTTGATCGGAGGAAACAACCGACCACTCTGTGCCTGTAGAGTTTCTCCTGAATGACCCTAAAGCACCGTCATGACACCTGTGATGTCAGAGTGCAGGTGACGGCAAAGGAGACGAACGTTGTTGTTGTTGTTGTTTAGAAATCCTGATAGTGACTCCTCAGCTTTGTTTAGACGAGTCCCTCCATCCTGTCCTTGGAGGACACTGTGGTACAAACTGTCCTCAGAGGAGGAGGTGCACGGCCTCTGCTGCCCCCTGGTGGAGCAGCTCATCACTGCCACTGGTTTAGCACAGCTCCTGTTGATGATGATGTTGTTATTGTTTACTCTGATGTTTGTTTTCCACTAGTGAGGTGGAGAGATGAGGAGTTTCAGTCCTGGTGTCAAACAGAAGAAAAGCAGTGATTGGTGCGACCGGGCTCCTGGTGTCCTCCTCCGTTTGATCAGAGTCACAGAGAAACTAGTTTTAATCTTTGTTCAAAGTTGAGGTGAAAACATCAGAGTTGATCCTGTTCAGAGTCTGAAAATCACATCCTTCTGTTTGTAAAGAGAGAAACACTGACCTTTATTTTATTTTATTTTATTTTATTTTGTTACCTTGAGGTTTTTTTTGTTTATTTATTTTTGTTTTACTTATTTTATTTTTTTCTGCTTAGTTTTAATTTTATTGTTTTTTTTCTCATTTCTTTCTACTTTTATTTTATTTATTTATATTTTTTTCTATTGTTTTATTATACATTTTTTTACCCTTACATTTTATTTTCTTTTTCTTTTTTTAACTCTTTTTTTTTTCACTTTTTTTTTTAAATTTACATCTTATTTTATTTCTTTTATTTTATTTCACGATCTTCCATTTGTAGGGATTAAAACATGAATTTATCGACACTAAAGATTTTGTGTTTTCATGTGAAATTTTCCAGTGAGGGTTTGCTGCTGTTTCTGTCACATGGTGGATTACAAAGTTGACACAGCCCCGTTAGTTCAATCATTAGATAATCAACATAGCAGGTTTAAAATAGATCATCACAGAGTATTGGTAAGTTTAAAATCGTTTACAGGGATTAAAAAATAAATGGCCCATATTTTGTTTTGTTTTCATTTAATTTATTTTTGATCTTATTTTATTTTACATTTTTTTTGTTTCGTTTTTATTTTATTTAGGATTAATTTTGTTTTGTTTGATTTTATAGGATTTTATTTTATTTTTTCTCATGGTTCTTCTTATTTATTTTTTTTACCAATAAAAGATCATTTATTTTATACACTTCATTTTATTTTATTTTTGCTTTATTACATCCTCACATGTGACAGTTTGAAACCAGCAAATAAAAACATCTGAAGGATCAATCATCAACAACAAATCAGCTGTTTTCTCTGTTTACAGTAAGATCATGAGATTTGAAGACTCTTCACTCGCTAGTTTTTGTATTTGATTTTCTTCACTACACTGGTTGAATCCAGCTTCGTTCCTTAACCACGTCGTTAGTTATTCTCACACCGGGGTTGAACCACTGAGATTATAATCTGAATCTGGGTTTAGGCCGCCACAGCCTTCTGTATCCTTTAAAGCATTTATGTATTTATATCTATATTTTGTTCCTTACTCTTTTATTTTGGAGGTTTGGTTATAAGCTACGCACACAACTCACCTCTCTGAGCTTTTATTTTGTATTATTTCCTATTAGTAAATCTAACAAATGATTCTGTTGTAACAGTTTGTATAATCTATAGAGGAGGAAACTGTTTGTAGTCACTACACTTTGTTTTTGTTTTTTATTTCTGCAGAAATGACGTCTGAACAATAAAGAGCTGATCTGAGCTTGTCTCCTGGTTTTCATTATTTAAAGTCTTCTCAGTCATAAGTGTGATTACATCCAGGTTTTGTGGATTAAATATCTCCTTCATCTTTCTCCTTTGAATTTTCATAGAAGCTGGACACAGGTTGTTTGAATATAAATCCTAAAACTATGAAATAGCACCTTTTATTTTGTAGTGAAGAACCAAAAATGCTTCAGACAAACCACAGTATGTTTCATATTTTAGATTCTTTGAAGAATCCATGTGCCAAACAGCCTGTAATACCACCAACAGCCACTAGAGGCTGGCTCCAACTGACTTCAATTCAAAAATCCTGTTTCATGGATCCTGTTTCAAATCATTGATCATTCAGGAGACATTAGTCTGAGAGGAGGGGAGGAGTTAGCCTGGTTCACAGCTCTGGTCTCCAATGATTCACAGGTGGTTTGGAGGCTCAATTACAAGTGAACTCCAGTCTCATCCACACTGGACAGTGTCCTCAGGTTCGAATGGTAAATGGAGTATATTTATATAACACTTTCATGACCTTAGCTCGGTCCCAACGTGCTTTACAAGGCAACTCATTCACTCATTCACCCATTCACACACACACTCACACACCAATGGCTACAGAGCTGCCATGCAAGGTACTAGCCACCACTGGGAGCAACTTAGGGTTCAGTGTTTTGCCCAAGGACACTTCAACATGTGGACAGGAGGAGCCGGGGAGCAAACCCACAACCTTACCATTCACAGGCGACCCACTCTACCACCTGAACCAAAGCCGCCCTCAGGTTCAAGGGTCGGACCCGCCTCCTGACTCCTCCTTTCACATCCAAATATGGTCACTGCTGGTTCAAAACAACAAAACAAAAAAAAACAGTATGGTGACGTTCAGATACCAAACTCCTGGCTTTAAAACATGAGTCCATAAACCAACAGCTGACATCCAGTGCATGTCATCCATTCTACAGTAGGCTACATACAGTCTGTGCTTCTTTGTATATATGGGTTTCTATGTGATAGTCAGAACAGTATATATATAACAGTATATATAGCTATAAGTATATAACATAACATACTGTATATGTTGATCGCAGGCCGTAGTTAATCTGTGTCCAGTGAGATGAACATTACTTCTACTCTGTAGGTGTCTGTGGTTCAGGCTTCAGGGCAACATTGTCTGTATCTGGACTTTCTGGGGGTCTGTGTTACATATGCTACATATCAGCTGATGATCCAGGTGAAGGTCTCAGGACCCACTGATACAAAGAATGAGAAAACAGTAACCTACTGGAAAAAGGATAAGTTCCCACTTTAAGAGTTCAGGTCAGTGACGACCATTTGATTTCACCAAAACTGTAACGTAAACAATCTGGATTTGTAGTGACGATCGAGTCTTAAAGAAAACGGCGTTCAGTAAAGACAAACCGTGACAATGGTCAGGGACAACCTCAGCAAATCTTCACCTCCCCTGCTGAAGGTCAAACCGTATTTCAACTGTATTTCTGTTTCATTTTACTGTATGTATTTTACTTTACTGTCATTTTCTGTAGTTGTGTCATTTTAAAGAACTTCATGTATGAAAGGTGCTATACAAATAAAGCCACTTCTTCTTGTTATTAAAACACTTCAGAAAAACACATCAGTTTGTTTTTGTTCTGAGTTTAAAATGAAGAATTAATATTTGTAATTACTGCCCTCCTCCAGCAGGGGACACCGTGTGCAACAGTATCAGCTCCTGTTCACTCTGCTCACCACAGCAGAGGGTTCAACTCACACTGTATCTCAGAGATGGTTGAAGCTAACATGACGACACCCGTCGGTTTGTGGACTCCCATTCTGCAGCCAGGAGGTTAGTATGTGAATGTGGCCATGTTGGTTTTTTGTATCCAGTAGTGACCATATTTGGATATGATGGGAGGAGTGAGGAGGCGGGTCTGACCATTGAACCTGAGATCACTGTCCAATGTGGATGATCCTCCAAACCACCTGTACATCATTGGAGACCAGAGCTGTCAATCAAACAAATCCCGCCTCTAAATCTTCCTGAGGATTTTAGGATTGAAAATGAGGATTTATGAAATGAAGTCAGTTGGAGCCAGAGTTTCTTGGAGACTGCCTCCAGTGGTCATTGGTGGTATTACACTTTTACACTTCAGCATCAGCCTCATTATTGATCCTGGTTGTCTCAGTTCATTTCTGTGAACAGTCTGTGGTGGTTCCCAACCTCCTTCAAAGGTTCACAGGGTAAATGTCAGCAGTGTAATGATGATTAATGAGCTAAAAAAGTTCTGAACAAAGTTCTGTAAACACACTATTTATAATTACTGGTTTATCGCTCCTTCACAGTCAAACAAGTGTAATTCAACTCTGTAACACTGGTCAAACTACAGTGTGGACCCTGAGGACACTGTCCAATCTGTATGAGACTGGAGTTCTGGTCCAGACCCAAATCAGGAAACTATTTGCACCAAACTGTAAAATGAATCATGAAAACACATCATGTCACAATTAAAGTCAAAGTCAACTTCATACACGATCTGTACCTGACACAGTGAGTATAAATAATAAATATTTTTTCTGTTTCTGGCACTGAAATCTGTGGGTTCGATCCATGTTTTTTGTCATACACGATCAGTGAGTGAATCTGTAAAACAACAATATGAATAAGAGACTAGACTTCAAGTTTGTGGAAAAACTTTTAGTTTCTCAGATTCCCAAACAAATGTACAATTAATCAAAACACCAGCTCATTAACACACAGACAGCCAGGCCCATCAGGGCTGCTTTCACTTAATTGGTGATCCGTCTTCATCTGCAGCTGTGAGCTGATCAATACACTAATTCACTAACACTAATACAACAATTACACAAGGTCACACAGACTCACACCTCTTCCCCAAGTCCTGTTTTTCTGGCTTCAGACTTTTAAAAAATGTTTTTACTCCAGCTCTGAATCGCTCACAATCAGGTGGAACTGCCCTTTAATCCCAGCTGCAGTGGATTCAGGGGTTTCATGAGAGAATATGACATTTTGAACCATTTTGCATGAGATGATAATTGTTGTATTGCTGCCTGTGTGTCGTCGTTTGACTGGACAATTTAGAAACAGGCTGAAAAAAGCACAAAATCCAAACTTTGATGATTCAAAAAGTGTAAGAGATATTACAAATCTAAATGAAAATGTAACAGTTCAAAGCTTTGTGACTTGTTTAAAGTTTGAAATGTGTCTGTAGCTGAAAGTCTGTGGAAGTAGTTGAAGTCCAAATCAGAGTGAGCTGAAGGGGATTTAAACATTCCCTCCATTCACTCTAAATATATAAATCTGCTGAGAAAAGTTAAATATCATAAAAAAGTAAAAGGAGTATCACAAAACACTGAAGAATTTCCACAGAGTGAAGGTTGAAAAACAGTTGAAGGTTTTTCAGAGCCCAGAGCTGAGATTCAAGATGACATTATTACCCTTGAACCTGAGGACACTGTACAAGGGTGGTCTTACTGGAGACCAGAGCTGTCGATCAAACTGACCAGACCCTGAATCTTCCTGTTTTTGAAGCTGAATATCTCCTTTTTTCTTTTTTTGTCTTTGACTACAATGAAAAGTGCTGTATAAAATAAATGATTAAGGTATTGTATCTGAAATGTATCGAATTTTAGGGTTTAAAATGACCATTTTTGAACTGAAGTCCATTGGAGTCAGACTTTTTTGGAACCAGCATCTAGTGGTCATCAGGTGTGTTGCATTTTTCCACTTTGCTGTGTTGGCTTTACTTTTGAGACCCAGAGTCTACGTCCATCTTTTATACACAGTCTATGGTCCCAACACAGAGTAATCTGTCCATCCTGAAGCTGTCATATTTGAGATATTCATTCATATGAAGTGAGGACTTCTACAAAGGTCACATCTGTACCTGTCATGTGTGAGCAGTTACACCTCAGCTGAAACCAAACACAATCAGCAGCACTTGTTTCATGTCTCTACAAACACACACACACACACACACACACACACACACACACACACACACACACACAGGTTTTCAAGAAGTTTAAATAAGTCTTATCAGGCCCTAGATCATGTCCATGGAGTTTCTTAGTGAAACTCCACTTTGATCCTGTATGTTCGTCTCCCTCAAAAACGTTCAGTATCAGCTGTTTTCCAGTGCCTGTAGCTTTATTGCTCCCCTCCATTGCTCCACTGAAGGTCCCACCTGCCACTGTCTGTGTAAGGACTGTGTCGCTGTAACCAGGCAACCAGCGTAAGGTAAGGAATCAAAATGAAATGAAGCTATGCATCCATTTGTTGCTGTGGCCGCAACTTACACGGACCTCTGTTGTTCTAAATTAGGTGACTCTGTTTATTAACACCCTGAACTGTGAACGGTGCGAGCTCTCGCGAGATTTCGTAAAAGTATTGCGAGATCTTGCAAAAGTTTGCTGTTGTGTTTTGAGGGGGGGGTTTTGTCACTTATCTGTTTTGCCCCCAATGTCCCTTAGGGGGCTCTGTATGGATTCGTTATGGTAACGTAATTTTGTTTTATGATATGTAAAAACATTTCCAAAATTATTATTTATCTCAAGCTTTGTAAAGGTGTTTCACATTTTGTAATAATGGTTTGCACCTCCCGGCCACCGTAGGAACCTGTTTGATTTGGATTTAACATTTTAATAATTAAAGAACAGACTATTTAATAAATATGTCGTCTGCAAAGTTGTCATGAGTTACTAAATGTTAACATAGCTGGGAGCAGCTAAACTCAACACAATGACACGCTCCATTTAAAGGTTCATTCTACTGATTTTACTGAACAAACTCAGTTGTTGTGTGTGTGTGTGTGTGCATATACATGTGACTTCTAACATGTGAGAGATGTGTGTTGATAGAAAACACCTGAAATAAAGTGAATATTGAAGAAGCTTCAAGGAGCCCAATAAACACTGGATCAGTTTCATAAGGTTTGAACCATTGGAGGCAGAATCATATTGAATCCTTGTTACTAATACATACTGCACATATTCCACTGTATTATATTTTCCTTGTACACAGCAATCAAAGTATTTTGTCATTTTACCACACAAACACACAGGATCAGGATTATTGGTGATTTGCTGAGTGAAACGTCCAGATGTTGCAGCAGCAGCTCAGTGATTGGCAGCGGTCTGTACAAACTATGGATCACAGCTCAGGATGTTTTTAATGTCTGAGGTTTTATTGTGTCTTTATACTTTTATTGTTGTGTCTTTGAGTCTCCAGAAAAACTGGATTGATTGATAGATTATCAGATTGTAAAGACTTGTATTGTTTGGTGAATTACAAATCACCATTTATTTGGTTCATCACCACATTCCTTTGTCCACCGTCCTCACCTGTGTCCACCGTCCTCACCTGTGTCCACCATCCTCACCTGTCTCCAGCTGTTTGTGTCCGTTACCATAGTGATCCATCCACAAAATCCTCATGTGCTCTGAGTGATGAGTTTTCCATGAATATGTTCAAATGTGCATTTTATACAACACTCTGTAAATTGGCACAGTAGTGAAAATGTGTCACTAAGAAGCTGCTGCTGTTGAAGCCTCTGATGAGAGGACAATCAAAGTAAACACCAGATGAATGTGACAGTGTTTGAGGAGTTGAAGGTATTCAGCTGATGACAGGCAGCGCTGTGACATCACACACATGTTCTGACCTCATTTCTTTGTGGAAATAACAAGACTTTACACCAGTTTAAACGTCACTGCTGAGCTCATTTTATTCAAACTGATTGTTTCTTTCAGTCTGAACCGTCAGAGAGTCTCAGTCGACTGGATCTTCCTGCTCCAGAGCTTCTCCTCTTCTTCATGTCCTCCAGTGGAGCTGCTGGAGGTTCAGGGTCCAACTGTTGTGATGAGATCTGGATCACAGTCTGATGCTGAAGAGACACAGACAGAGACACAGAGTCTTACTGTGACATGACAACAGCTCACATGTTATATGAAGTCACAGATCAGCAGCACACAGTCTGGATGGTTTCTCTAAGACACAGTCTCTGTTTAGGAAGCTGAACACCACATTCCCATTTACACAAAGGGCTTCATACACATTCACTGAGATCTACACATTGTAACATGTTGTTGGTCTGTAGATCAAACTCCAGCAGAGTCATTCCTGATGATCTGATGATGTGAACATGCACTCAATGTGTATTTACCTGTTTCACTGAGAGGCTTCACAGTGCATGTTGTGTCCTTCCTCCTCTTCTGGTCTTCACTCTTCTTCTCTGTTAAAAGAAAAAAACAAACAACAAACAAAGGTTAATACATCTGAACTTCTTCTGAAACACAATCAATACATTTGAAGTGATTTACTTCTGTTAAGATAATAAAATGAATCAAAAATGGCTGTAAAAATAGAAACTCTGGTGAAGTCTTAAAGTAAATGTGTACGTATCTTTTTTAAGGAGAGGGTTCACAATACAGGAGGCCGTTTCTTCTTCTTTG
>OOFC01020052.1:0-10447 GCA_900323345.1 Pseudochromis fuscus
TTCCTCCCCATCACAGGCTGTGTCCACGCCCCCAACCACTCCAGGCTCCGCCCCCATCACAGGCTCTGCACCCACCCCATTACAACCACTGCAGGCGCCGACCCCGTCACAACTTCATAGGATCAGAGCCTGCGGCGTTGTGACGGGGAGCCTGACCCTACACCCCAATGTTGTAGGGTGCAGGGGCGTGGCCTGTGACGGCTTCCGGCCTTGCCACAGAGTCCTCCCCTGGGTGGTTGTGATGGAGGTGGACCCTAACCCTACAATGCCACGGGCTCCGCCTCCGTCACAACGCCACAGGGTCCTCCTTCATCACAAAATACTGCAAGCTCCGTCCAACCACCACAAGTTTTCATGCTGACAGTTTGTATAGATTCTGTCATCATAGCTGTGTGTGGCTAACAGTCATGTGACTTGGAGATGTATGACCAGACTGTGGTGCCTGTGTTTCCATCCTGCATCATTTCTCCTGTGCTGTCAGGGTTACATTGATGGAGGCCAAGCTCTTTCATTCTCCTTTCAAGTGCTGATGCTGTCTGTACTTCTTGGAGAGGATTAACATGTGTCTGTACTTGTGTTCTTTTAGTATTTAAAACACCTTGAATAAATCTTTAAGAAATAAACCAATCTCATTTTCACAGCAGCAGCACATTGCAGGCGTGGAGCCTGCTAATACACTTTATTCTATGCAGACTGAGTGTACAATGTAAACCTTCATTTTTACCAACAGGTTTCTTTGTAATGATGACAGGTGAAGCAGTGGTTGGTGAGCCTGAGGCCACAGGACTGGACCATCATCACATCACGTCTGTGCTCTTTGCAGTTTATGGATGATCCGCTCTTCACAGATAAGGAGGTAGACAAATACATTTTTTGTTACAGTTTATACTGCAAAGCTTCATAATCACAGTCGAAGGAGAAAACCTATCATGGAGAAACTTCTAAATTCTAAATGTGTGGATAGCAACAGTTTATAAATCAGACATCTGAACTGATTTATAAGATGTCTGTGTGTCTATGATGCCACACCTTCATTTTCACCAACATCAGCACAGTTTTTATTCCAGGTACCAACATGTGGTTCAGAGTAATGTCTTTATGACTTCTCTGCTCCTTTATACTTTAAATACTTTATTTCCCTAAATGGTTCCTAAAGCAGTGGTTTCCTCCTTGCTCTAACAGTTGTGTGTTTTCCAGGAAATGAGATTTCCAGCTGTGCTCTGATCATCACAGCTGGGTTTTCACAGCTCTTCTCTCGTCTTTCTTCCTCTCAGGTGTGTTGGCTGCTGCTGAGGATCTTATAGATCACATTCAGGATGAGTGACACATGTTAGCATCTCTGTTTAACAATGCTGTTCATTCACAAGGTGATCACAGCACAAATGTCTTTAAATGTACAACACACAGTGTACAGCAGAATACTTCTCATGAAGGAGTTTGTTCACTTCATACATGAGGTTTTACGTGTCAGTCTCTGTGTGTCAGCAGACATCCATGCTCCTCATGACAAACTGGTTCATGTGAATAAATGATTGATCCTCCATGTCTTCACCACCATGTTTGTCTTCATCGTTTTTGGTTGTGTTGAATTTTAAATAACATTAATTACACAGTACAGAGTACACATTTTTATGATGGACAGAATACTTTTTATCTGGTTTAATAAAGTTACCGTCTGTCTTGTAGTGACTAACAGGACACAGCAGACAGTGTGGTTTTTAGTGATACAACATTAGAAAGTGCAAAGACACATGAGGAAGGTGGATGTTGTCCTGGAGACACTTGGAGATGAAGCCAAGGACAGAGCTGGTGCACTCCTCCAGGTGCACCTCACCTCCCTCTGCTGCTGCCTCCCTGAAGATGTTGCAGTCAGCAGAACGTTCTCCTCAGCATCTCCAGATCCTGTTACGTCTGTGGCATGTGCACAGGTTGAACCTGCTCTCATCTGTGAAGAGCAGAGGGTGCCAGTGGTGCACTTGCCAGTTCTGGTGGTCTATGGCAAATGCCAGTCAAGCTCTACGGTGCTGGGCAATGGGCACAGGGTCCTCTACAGGACACCAGGCCCTCAGGCCACTCTCATGGAGTCTGTTTCTGATTGTTTGGTCAGAAACATTTACACCAGTGGCCTGCAGGAGGTCATTTTGTTGGTCTCTGGCAGGGCTCATCCTGTTCCTCCTGCACAAAGGAGCAGATTCTGATCCTGCTGAGGGTTTAAGGACCTTTTCCAGCCCCGTCCAGCTCTCCTGTCTCCTGGGATCTCCTCCATGCTCTTTAGACTGTACTGAGAAACAGTCATCTGATGAACAACCCCCTCTGCTCCTGAACTGACCTCATCAATATCCCAGAGGTTTGACTGATGGGTTGCCACACTCAGATTAAAAAGTGTTCCTCTCATTTTTTGAGCAGTGTATTGTGTCCATTTTCTTAATTTGGTGTGTACCATCTATCTTTATATTCTATTCCTTAACTCAAAGAGCAATGCACATAAAATCCCTGTGTACTCGTCCTGCACCTGTATAAATGGTAAATAAAGATTTCAAGATGTGTTTGACTTTTACACATTATCGTTAGGTAGAGGGAAGTGATAAAATAAGGTTATTTTAAGAGAATAACATTCTTCTAGACTCAGCCCATTGACTTGTGTCCATGGTGCTGTGGTCGACTACACTGAAAATTCAAACTAAAATGCTGCTGTACAAACTAGAAGAGAAAACAAAATGCTCATAAGTCCAAAAGCACAATAACAATATTAGGATGTGTGTTCTGGTTTTAATCAACTTCATTTAGATAACAGTAGCCTGCTTGTGTCACACAAATAACAACTGATATTTAATCAGCTGTATTATGTAATTTATACTCATCATCTCTTTGGACGTTCTAAGACGAACTTTTAATTTGGTAGGTGGACCGGATGTTTACCACACTGCAGTACAACAATAAGAAGACATGTCAAGGCTTAAAGTACAGTTTCAGTTCGGGTTTATTTAGTGTCTAATTTAAGTGCAAGATTTAATGGTTGAACAGTTTAAAAGTGATTTTAAAATGTATGATAATGCCGCTGGCATTTGCGACAGTTTTTTCTGCCTTACGTTGTTGCTGTGGACCTACGTGGTTGCTAAGGGCTGGGCTCAGCTGCAGAGCTCCACCAATTTGTTTTGGTCTCGTATCGCCACCTGGTGGAGAAGAAATAAACTGCTATTCCTCCATGTGAATTTGGATCAACATCGAGATCAGTAACTGTTCACAGAGATGATTTTACACCATTGATATTTTTTGATTTTTGCTAAATTTGGACTGTTTCTCCTCGTTTTCGATCTCACCAGATAAAATGAAAGCACAGAGTCACAGCAATCTGGATACATGTGCTAACATCAGACGTCTATAACGCAGCCCTTTGTTTTTCTAAACAACACCAACAAGCAAGTACTGAGTTCAAATCCCACAGCTACCAGACTGAGGGAGCGAGGACAAGGCTCGGATCAAACAGGTCTGTCCAGAGAGGTGCTCTCCAGAGGAAGAAGCTGATTGCTGAGGATGCTGAGCTACCACAGACAGAGATCAGAGCCTGAGGACTGTCCAGCAGGAGAGCAGTCACCCAGTGCTGAAGAGACAGATACAGCCTTTGTTGTTGGTGGACCACATCATGTAATCATCACTAAAGCGTGAGGCAGCACAGTGGCTCACTGTGGCCTCACAGGAAGTTACACACTTTGCATGTTCTCCACATGTTGCCGCAGGTTTACCTGAGGTACTGTGGTTTCCTCTCGCATCACAATGACATGCACTTCCACTAAAGAAGTGTGAAGGTGAGGGACTCAGCTAGTCTGCAGTAAATGTAACCAACCACTAGATGGAGACAAACATATAGCATGGACTCGGCTGCTGTAGATGACGTCATCCGTTGGTTTGTAGACTCGCATTGTGGAGCCAGGAGTTTTGTATTAGACCATCACCATGTTTTTTGGAGCCAGAAGTGACCATATTTGGATGTGAAGGGAGGAGGTATCACAGGAGGACAGACTTATTGATCAAACTAACCACACCCCTAAGTCTTCCTCTTCTCCCAGCCTGGTATCTCCTTAATGAGATGGACCACCTCATCACTGAGAAGAGGAGCTGACTTTATCTGATGACATCAGAAGGACCTGAAGGAAAATGTAGCTCCGGATTGAAAATGAGTTTTGAATTGAAGTCAGTTAGAGACAGAGTTTTCTGGAGCCAGCATCTCGTGGCCTTTATTGCATCTTTTTGAACTTCCACATTGTGTCCAGCTCACTCTTCACATGGTGAAAGCTGCATAGTTGACTTTGGGCTCTCCAATAACAAAGATGTGCACCTACTAGAATATATATGCACCATGTGCCAGTATGTTTTATGACCATGTGATTTCAAGCATTACATTTGATTTAGGATCAGTCAGCTTTCTCCATATGATGAGAAATCACTGTGGTATTCACAGCTTTAAAGTTATAAAGTTCAAAAGGTGAACGGCTAACTTTACTCATTATTGAGCTATTCACTTTACTGGAAAACACCAGCTGTGTCCATCACAGAAAGAGGAAGAAGGGACAACAAAGACTGACACTGTCCATACGATGTGAGTCTGTGAGGGAAATGGTGAACAGGTCTATGGATGGATGTGGCTTCATGAATAATCTAAACATCTTTAAATAAGTGAGGAAACATTAGCTTGTTGCCTACATATTTGGCATTTCATTGACTCACAACACATATGTATAAATCTATAAGGCTCATACAGCTACCATGTTTGATATGAACTGTAAGTCACAGTCGTCATACACAGTACACGTAATCACAGTTACAGAGAGATCACCAGAATCTGAACGCAGGTTTCATTAAAACATAAAGGCATTGTTGGAGAAGTGGTCACAGAGTACAGTAGAAATATATGATGTGGTGGATCGTGGATGATCGGGGGGCGGACAGGGGGGTCTAATACTATGCTCTATTGCTTGTGTACCTCTTTCTTTTTAATCACAGCACAGTTTGCCTGTTGTAGATGATGAAAAGTTTGAAAAGGACTGTACAGGAACACTATGTGCACATATGTTCAAACATACAGCAGGAGAATATTTATAACAACAGGCTGTAGACTGTGTTGTTTTCAACATGGTCACCTTGGAAACGGGTAAAAATCTGTGATACTGGGTGAAGGTTTGAACAAGATAGTGTTGCTGTATCACCAGCAGAGGGCAGCAGTGTTCAGTCTGCAGCATCAGTACAGCTGGAGTAGGAGGTCTGTGCTCTCCGAGTGCTTTCTGGGTTTTGCTTGTATTTCTTTACAGTGAACTGTTAATGGTGTACTGAACTAGCAGTTAGCAGTTCCTCTTTGCTATGCACCCGTGCTAACAAAGCCAACTAGCACTCAGTTACTTTGATACCCAAGTAAACCTGGAGTTACAGGGACTCTGTTTATTCTAATGTTTCTAACCATACTTACAGCTTTTGTGAGGGAGACATCACAGATACTGATATTCTTAACAAGTATGTGTCACACTCAATCAGGAAATATTGGCATCATATCTGTGTGACTGATTTGTGACCTGTCTGAATATATATGCACATATGTGTTGTAATTCTCTTTTTGATGTACCTGGGTATTCACTATTCACAGTCTGAATACAGAAAAACACTTGAAAGGAAAAAGCCACCTTCACATTATTTCTCTCTCACACTCAGGTCACTCTGTCAGTACCATTAGGATTGAACTCATTTATTTCAGGTGTAGTGTAGTGGTATTCGAGCAGTAGGTACTAAAGTGACCTGCACCAAAACTAACTGTTATCTATGGAAGTATGAAA
The DNA here is from genome assembly GCA_900323345.1 of Pseudochromis fuscus. Taxonomy (NCBI): domain Eukaryota; kingdom Metazoa; phylum Chordata; class Actinopteri; family Pseudochromidae; genus Pseudochromis; species Pseudochromis fuscus. The sequence continues at coordinate 5,823 of OOFC01020052.1, forward strand.
TGAAACCAACAAAATCTGCAACAGCAAAGTATTTCCAGGTGGAGTTTTCCTTTAACTCGTGGTTGTCTTTTACCTCAGAGGAGGTTCTTTGTTCATTGACTTGTTAACAGTCCATTATTGTTGCTATGGATACTTACTATCCAATAGGAGCAGCTTCTTTGATCCAGCACTTTCACAGTCGCTTCAGCACCCAAAATCCACATCAGACAAACACAAAAAAACTACAAAACTACTTAAAAAAGGCTCAGAGAGTCGGCTAATAATAACAATAATAATAACAACAACAACAATATAATAAAGAAACAGCACAGTAGAATTTGGCCTCGTTGCTTTGCTTTGATTGTCTTGTGTTTGGCTTACTAGTCAGGATGTGTGGGAGGATTTGATGGTGGTGGTTGGGGAAGGGGATGGGGGGGTGTCGTTAGGAGAAGTCCCAAACAGCCTCTGTGGTGGTGGCTGAGGATGGAGCGTGGCAGGAAGCGGCAGGGGGGCTGGATACAGGGGGCTCCTCGGGGCTGGTGAGCGGCACTGCTGGGTACATGAGGCTGAGGAAGGAGTCTCTGGTGTGTCTCTTCACCTGGAACACAGCAGCAAAAACAGCAGCCATGCATCAGACAAATCCTCCTCTCACCAGGTCTGCAGGACAGGAAGGAAGTGGTCGGTACAAACTGAAAGAGCAAAATGTTTCCAATATTCTGGAACAATATTTTGGTCACATTTGAAAGGATTTTGTTGAAAATGTACATGCACATACAGGTAGAAATCAGGTCTACAATCTGAGGGGTCTTGCTGGAGAGCAGACAGGGATTATACCTCAGCAGGGGTTTGTACTCTCTGAGGGCTTTTTAGATTTAATCTCAAACTTTTTCCTTGCTTTGCTTTGCTTTGTAAGTAAAGGAAGTTGGATTGCACCGCGACTAAAACAATGATTGAGCAGCTTGTAGCAGTCGGCTGAAACTGTATTAATATGGATATGTCAGGGTATCATGCTTTCAGTTCTAACCCCACCTGCTTGAAGAAGGCGTGGGTCAACAGTTCAGATGCTGACGGTCTATTGAAGACAAATACAGAACCAGCACTAGCATTAGTGTGTTACAACTGTGCATAAACGTGATCATCAGTGTCACGGTCTGTGTTATATCGACCTGCGCTCAGGCTGCTGCTGCAGACACAGCTGCACCAGGTTGTGCAGTGTGGCCGAGTGGTTTTTGGGTCCAGGGCTCTGAGGTCGGTCTGTGGGGGGAGCGGTGGCACTGTGCGTCAAGCTCCCCGTGGCAACACTCTCCCCAATGCCAGAGTCCACTCCAGAGCGCGACACTTTCAACCCCCCAAGCTCTCCCAGCGGGAAGGGAGCCACATCCAGTAGACAGCAGTGGGAGCCTCGCAGCTTCTGAAGCAGCATCTGAGGACAAAGATTTACACTGAGGACTCTGTGATGTGGTCAACGTGATGTCTCCAGAAGCACAGAGCAGCTTGGATTACCTGAGTGGGTGGCATGTCCTGGAACGGCACCCTGCCACTGACCAGCTCACAGGCCACGATACCTAAACTGTAGATGTCTGATTTCACTCCGTAACCATGCAGGTCCTGCTGAGACAGAGCAGACGACACTGACACACTGAAAAAGAAGTCTAGTTGAGAAGAAGTGGAGTTTACGTCCCGACCTGTCGCAGTAGTTCAGGGCTGAGCCAGGGCAGCAGTGCGGGGCTGTGGTGGGGCATGTCGAACACCGCCCTCATCCTCTTCCCCTCACGCATCATACTGTAAACACTGTGGAGCCCTGAGAGGTAGACACGGCCCTCTGCTGACAGCAGGATATGACTGGCCTTCACCCCCCTGACAGGAGGTGGGAAACAGAAATATCAAAATACGAATATTTTCATTTTTTAACAACTTTGTTCTGCTTGAAACAGCCTGAGTCCTGTCTCCCACTGACCGATGAACGTAGCCCATCCGGTGCAAGTACTCCAATGCTTTCAGCACACCATACAGCAGGTACGCTATCAGGGACTCACTCATTCCATCTGGGAAATATGTCCTCAGTAAGGTGTCTGCAGAGCCTGCAGGGCACAGGAGAGAGGAGGCAACATACCAGCAGCTAATTACCACTGACAAGGAGGTGAGGGTTTTTACTGCATTTGTTTGTTTGTTTGCAACATTACAGAGAACTTAACTTCATTAAAAAAAAAAACTCTATCTCAATGGGCAAATGTTTTATAATAATAATAACAATAATAGTTTGGATTTATATGGTGCTTTTCTCTGGAAGTCCAGACACACAGAGACCATTACTCATTCATACCGATGGCGGTAAGCTAAGCTAGCCACAGCTGCTGCTGGGGCAGACTGATGGAGGCGTGGCTGCAAATTTGCGCCTACAGCCCCTCCGACCACCACCAACCCATTCATCCAACATTCATGCAGGGCAAGGTGGGTAAAGTGTCTTGCCCAAGGACACACCAACAATGACTGGGAGGAGCGGGAATCGAACCACCGACCCTTCGGTTGGTAGATGGCCGCTCTACCACTGAGCCACTGCCGTCCCATTTTAACCAGACAGTGTTGTAATTTCACCTCGAGGGGGAAACTGTGTTCAGTCTATATCATTGGTAAAACTGGATTATGCCTTCGTGGAGGTTTGGGCTCTCTATTGTTTTATTTTTGTGTTTAAATCTTGAACAAATGTAATATTTTTTAAATTCAGTTATATTTTACTTTTATTTTGAAGTACCTTTATTTACTGTAAATTATTCTCCTAGAGTAGGTATCTACTTTACAGATTACTCATCCAACAGTGATGGATGGCAGAGGTTTGTGCTCTCTGAACCTTTTCTAACTGTATGTAAAATCTAATATTTGAGATGCAGTAATTTGGGTTAGAGAGGGTTTTGTGGCCAGAAAACTTATTTTGAGGACGACAAATGAAGGATCTGTGGCTGACCATAGGCCATGAGTGGAGTCAGGACCCACAGTTGGCAGCAGGAGCTAAAGACCAGGCGAGAGGTGAGCAGGTTGGAGTGACGGAAGAGCCGCGACAGCAGGACCTCGTTCTGGGGTTGGAGACACAGCACATGCATAACCCTGAATGAACAGAAGCTTGTACAAACACCACATGTCCTTTAAATAAATGTCAGTGCCTCACCATGAGCTGCAGCAGCTCCTCCTCTGTGCACTCGTCCAGGTTGGTTTGTTTGACGGCCACCAGCTGGCCTGTGGGGATGTGGCGCGCCATGTTTACCTGGCTAAGGTTATTAAATCCCCTCCCTGCAACACAGTGAACTGATATGAAGTGAAGTCTTTCCAAAAGACTCAGTTGGTAAATGAATTGTAATTTTAACTTTGTGTTTTAATTGTCTTTACTGCTGTTACAGTATGACTCTGCGGCGCTCACCCAGCTGAGACAGCAGCTGGTAGTGGGCCGGCTCGGCTGACAGCCCTGTGATGTCATCACCACCTGCTGGCCCTTGCAGAGTGTATTCAGAACCATCACAGCTCTGCAAACACGCACACCCACCCGCACACACACACACACACACACACGTTCACACACAAATCATTTATAACAAGGGTAACGGAGCTACAAACATGATTTAGTAACTCGAGCACGAACACACTTTAAATGTCTGTTAAGTCGTCTCTGACCCTCATCAATCTCTGTTAATGACCACGAGGAGATGAACGTGTATCTGGCTCCTCATTGGCAGACCCTCTCCCTGCCCTCCAGCTACATAACTAGTATAATTGGAAATGCACAGAGCTAATGGGACAAACAAGAAAATGACTGCAACATACAAATAGGAATCCTTGAATGTTTTTGTTTTCCTAATGAAAGATCAAATAAAAGAAAGGCCTTTAGTTATTTATCTATTTGACATTTATTCAAGCAGGTACAGTGTTTGAGAACCAGTTCTCACAGGATGATGTGATGTTAGTTTAGCGAGGTAGCATGCTAACACTTGTAATTAGCTGTACATGAAGGAGAGGAATCCAGTCTGAATTCAAACGTTGACCTGATGAAACATTAACGGGTCACTACACTTACAGGATTAGACTGAACTAAATGACAGGACAATCTATTTACCAGCTGGTCCTAAGCAGATTGCTAAATATGAAGTAAATAATCACAATATTGGCTCCAAGGGAAAAATTAGTCAAAATTAGATTTTATTTACTTGGCATATTTTCAAGTGCCAGCAGTTATCTGATGAGTTACAGGAGACATCCCACTTCAATGTTTAGAGAAGAGTTTACCTCCATGGAAAACAGTGGAATGATGTTAAAGAAGCTAGTTGCTGGTTGGTCCACCACTAAACAGCTGAGTGTGCAGAGTGAGGGTGGATTAGATTTTAACACTAAAAGTGGAACAGACAGAATGATGTGTGACAAAACTAATCTCAAAATTATTGTTTACTCACTGGATGAAGTTCATCCTTCAACCAGGAAATCTTTTGTTTATTGTAAGTGCATTTTACTGTGAAAATACTACTGAATGCTCCTTTAAAACACTTTGTTTTTTCAGAACCCTCCAGTGTCATCAGTGCTAATCTACAGGCACAAAGGAGGAGTGTGACAGACATTAGGTTTAGTCGTTGAAGTGCTGGCGGAGGTGAGGACAGCTGCCAGTG
>OOFC01020056.1:9172-39114 GCA_900323345.1 Pseudochromis fuscus
TTTCCTTGAAACATTTTCCCCCTCGTTGTCAGTGTAGGAAATTCGGATCACTATCTTGAATTTTTGGTTAAAAAAAAAAAAAAAAGCCTATATATATATATTTATATAATAGTGATTCTTGTCTATGAGACTCAGCTCTTCTTATATCTGCTGAATGCCAAACCCCCTGGTGCAGTGCAGCCCTTTGTTCCTGTCCAATCAGATACAGCTGTACAAGCCAAACTCCACGGGGAGAGCTGGGGTCAACCTCCCAGCGGATGCTCAGGCCCATCCTGCTACTGGTGCCCCGAGGGCCTGGGCACGGAGCACGACCCCCAACACAGCCACCCAGACACTGGCCATAATGCCCCCCTTCAGCCACACAGCTCTCTGATGCTATAGCAGGGTGGCAGCAGTGTTTTGTTCCAGCTCTGACTCATCGTCCACTTTCAACTTTGTTTCTGTCATACTCATCAGAAGAGGCTGCACATACAGTGTCGACATGCACGTACGTTGTCATAACAAACATACTGTACAGCCCATGCAGGAGACATAATGCAAAGCTTTTAGTTCATTGTGCAATCTCTGTAGAAGATATACATTAAAAAGTCATCTTTTTCCATCAACATACTAAGTCTTTAACTCGGGTGAGCTCAGGCTTCATGCAGGTGGAACTGGTCCTGGTATTTTGTTAAGATTTTGCAAAGATCTCCAGCAACAGATGAGCTTGTATATTACAGCAAGTCTGACACATCTGAGTGGGACGGTCACAGCTCTGCTGGGGGAGAGCAGACCAGCATGGCGAATTAGACTGAGTGGAGTTCCACCAAGAAAGGACATCTGAGAATTCTGCCTGTTTAGAAAGAGAAAAAGCCAATGACCTTGGGGGCTGAAGTGGCTGGATAGAAAATAAACTGTTTGGAATTACTCTGCACATTGAGGAATAGAAAGCAGCTGCAAAAATCTGAACTTACTCAGTTGATTTCTCAGTGATTTGGAAAAGCTTTCAGCAGGCACATCACACTAACCTCTAGGCTTAGAGTGCAAAAGCACGAGTTGTAATGTTTTCAACATGTTCTCCACATTTTTAAAAACGGATAAATTGCACTGCTGGGGTTTCAAGTTAAACTAAAAACCTTTAGCATTAAATTGTAGGGAGGCGGCTCTGCAGCAGGCAAAAAAGAGCTGATGCACAACTGAGATCATTTGAGGTACGCGACAATGGATCAGCAAAGTTTTAAGGGATTTAGGTAATGATAATGAAAGCTGCAGTGGGCGAGTGGTGCTTGAGCGCTCCAGCAAACGACACACTGGAGACTACGTCTGCACCAAGTTTCAGAAAATCTAATTTATGGCCACTTCGCAGCAGCTGGATTTGCACTTCCGACCAGGGGATACAATTACCAAACACCACGGAGGAGGCTGATGGATATGCAGGAGTTAGGACTCTTGGTCCTGTTCCTCACCTCCTTACAACACACAAACACACTTTATATTTATAGAGACATGCTCACACAAGAGTGTACCAAGAGATATGACACTTCAACTGATTTTGTGCACTTGTGATATGATTTTAATTTTCTTACTATTTTGATAAGTGCCCCTGCTCTTTCTTCACTGTAAGTATGATTAAACTCTTCCTCAGTGGTCTGTACATGGGTGGCAGTGAAGAGGAAACAGCAGTAATTTTAAGCATTTGTATCTGTCCTGACTCAGTGGGCGATTTGAAATTAAATAACCAAGAAACTCACAAATCCAGACGGCTGCAATATTAATCTGTAATACTACCTCCAGTAGATCCATACTCTGGAGCTTCTCCACTGCCCATAAATTGGAGACTGACTTTTATATTTATGTATCAGAAAATTCATCTGTTTGATCAGCCAACATGTGACATTACAGAATATAAGCAAAGATCATAGACTGTGTATAGAAGTGGACGAAGCAACTGGAGCTCAAAAATGAGGTCAGTGTGGAAGTGCAAAAAAATCCAAGCTTCAAAATGTGGGTCCACAAACCAGCGGGTGACGTCAGCTTCATAGTCTATGTATAGTCTATGGCGGTGATACTGCTCTTTTTGTTCTCATCCATGTCCCCCTGACATTCCCTGAATTTGTCCAAAGAGACAGAAAAATCATTTTTGACATCTGAAATTCGGTGGTGTATCCCGGTGAGGATTTGAAATCCTTGCCATGGAAAGTCAAGTCAGCTGCGACCACGATTTGTTCCCCAAGAGCCACACTTCACTGGCCCTGCAAGAGAGTGTAATCTTGTAATAACCTAGATGGAGGAAAAAAAGCCAAAGCCTCGCGCTCACACCCGGCCTTTCTCTGCCTGATAGCGAACACTGTCTTACTCCGTCACAAGCTGTAGCACTCTCACTAAATGTATTATCCACAGTGTCGTTTGAGAATCAGATCAGATAAAACAATGCTGTTGGCATTCATAGCCTCAGATTTTAAATGCTTTTCTTGAATCCTTATCAACACAAATCCAACAAAGCAACAGTTGCTGTTAATCTAAATCATCTTTAACAGATAAAACACCAATTTAATGGATGCTGTTTTCTCTACTCTGCATATTTGTCAAAGCTCATTTTGACAAATGCTGGGAGAGTGGAAATGACCAGTGTCCACTTAGTTCGGAGACCTGGCAATGAACCCTGCAAGGCCAGCCACCCCCCAGACAGCTTCCCCTCTGGCCTCAAGTCTCCGTTATCCAGTCGTTGCCTGGGGACCAATCACCCCGGCTGCCCTCTCTGTCTTTCTCTTCCCCCTTTCCCCTTCACTATCTGTCTCCCTCCCTCACTCTCTCTTCCTCTTTCTCTCATTTTCTCTCTCTCCAGGCTTTCTTTACTCAGTCCTTTCAAGAGCTCCCTGTGTCACCAGACTGATTAAAACAAACACTGACCCTATTTTGCTATCTAATCCAATTGTGCTCTTTTTCTTCTCACCGGCCCTGGAGCACGCAGAGTATTAGGTATCCTGGGAGCCACAGGGCCCCCCCTCTGTGACCGATCTTAGATTTCAAACACTCAGGAACATCACATATGGTGGGCAAAGAGTAAATAAAGTCTTATTAAACTCCACTCTAGCATTGTGTGCAAACAGCGTGTTGTGATTGTGATCCTGATGCTGCGGGTCGAACAAAGACGCATGAACAAAATGATGCATGTGTGTGTGCATGTTAGTTGCAGGAGTTAAAGGGAGACATTTTCGGGTTTGGGAAAACTCGCCCTGCTGGTGAGGGTGCTGACTGGGGGGTTATTGAGAGAAGACTGCTGTTTATTGTTTTATTAACAAGGGCATGTTGGTCTCAGGTCAGGGCTTTACCTCTGACCCCGAGTAAAAAAGAGTAAAGAGCAGCGGCCTTTGTGTCAAACAGGCAAGTGTGCTTATTGAAGTCTGTGTGCGTCCAAGTGTTATTTTTTTTAAAGACACTATTAATTTTTATTGCCTTGCTTTTAAGACTCGCTGCAAAGTACTGCCACTTGCTCCGTGCAGTTTCTTGCTGTTTTACTAGGAGGCCACAATATCTTTCCTGCACACGCACAAGTAATACGCCTTCTGTTGCTTTAAATTACTTTCATGCTAACTGTAGTTACAGCCAGAACACCGTGTTTGTTTGGTCTGGCTAACTTCAGTGCTGCAGCATCAGTTGTAGATAATGCTGATATCAGATGTCGCTGTGGATCGCGGCCTACGTGCTGTGTGATGAAACACATAATGTGTCCGGACAGTAAGCCAGAGCATTCATTTATTCAGATTCAGGAAGCTGACACATGTGTTATGTGTATAGAGATGGTTTGCTGGTGTCTCTGGACTGTCCTTTAGCGAGCAGCAACATGCTGACGCCTTCGTGTGGATGAACTTTCAATCTTCAAGCCAGCCTGTCATCTTCATTACATCACATCCTGAGTCACAGTGACATTAATGATACCATCTAGTGGTCATCTGCAGTCACACCAACCACAATGTAATGTTCTGTCTCCTCGGCTGTAGAGTCATAAAGCCTCGACAAATGAGTTTATATATGAAAGGTGAATATTAGTAAGCGTCCTGATTTGGTACCTGAAATATCTATTGATCCATTTAGAAGTAAACATGTCACCATTAGTGCACAATCACAACAGGAGACAATAGTTCAGATTAGTTCCACCTTGATCAACTTTAACAGTAAAATGCTTCTTTTTAAGTTCCACCTATGAACATGGATTATATTTTTAAGACCACCACTTTCCTCTGTAAATCTGTCTGAGAGCATTTCATTGTGATCTGGTGCTATCTAAATGTAAAGCACTTTGTAGCCCTGGTCTTGAAAGGTGCTATATAAATAAAACTTACATTACATTAGTGCACTACAGGTGACTATTTTCTAGATTATGCACATTTCGCACATAGTACTGCAGCTATTTTTGTTTAACTCAAATTTCTGGTGGGGGTTCTGTAATAGCATGTTTTTATGTTGCAGTATTTTTATTTTTACTTCAATAAAAGCATCAAAATACTTCCCTCACTACTGCATTTTACCACAAAGACATGTCAAATGTTCTGAACCATGACCAGGCTTTTAGACATTTTGGTAACTTGTATAATATTTCCATCAAAATAAAGCAACCTAAAATGATTTCCCTCTTAAAGTTGGCACATATATCGAGCTGAGAGTGTAACAGCTTCATGCAGCCAGACAAACGGCCTGTCAAACCGGCACCTTCCACGTATGGAAACCAGCTTTGATTATGGCCAGAAACTCTTTTGTGAGCCTCGTGAAATATGGCCAATTACCTTTACCCTCTTATAATAATCATTTGTTTTCCCTACTGTCACGAGCGAGACCTTGGAGTTGCTATTACCTAAAACTTCAGTAGGCGACTACAGGTTGAAATATATGGCGATAATCATTCCCACTAATGGTCACGGGGCTCAGAGCAAAGGGAGTTTTTATAGAGCCCAGAACTGTACATCAAACCCAGAGAACAGCCCGATTTTATGACCAGGTCATTTCGCCCTTTACTGTGTTGTTTATGGTTTTAATGGCAGGCTGCTGCCAGCTTCTATGGCTGCAACGGCTGATTTTTAACTGGGGCAACATGCTGCTGACCCCAAACTTCAGCATCTTTACAGCAAGAGTGACACCCTTGCTTAATCATTTGAACCATCCCGTCAAACCCACAGCTTCTGAAAGCCATGTGAAGACACAAAGGAGGTATTGTGTTTGCTTTCCGCCTGCAGGACAGCTTCAGTATTGCTGCAGACTGCAAAAGAGACATCAGCCTCTTGTCGCCATGCTTTCGAATCAATAATGAAACAAGGTGTGAAGGAAACAAGAAATTAAATCAGCTAGCGGTAGAGGAGGAGGGTAAGGCGAGGACAGAACGAGACGGCGAGCAGTGATAATCGATGGCGCCCACGGTGTGATGGCAGAGATGAGGTCGTTTGTCTCCAGGAGAGGGAGGAAGAAAGGGAGAGAGAGAGGTGGGGTGATACAGACAGACCTGTCTGCTGATGGAGCTGGCAGCCGGCCAGGCTCTGTATGAGGGCGTCTGAACAACTGCAGAATTTGTCACAGTGACTGTTGGCCTTGCTGCCGATGAAGACATTAATCTGAACAGGGGGAGTCAGGCTGGAGAGCAGGGCAGGTATATCAGACACAGCTGAAAACCCTGAGACCAGGCATTTATTAGACCTCACTCTGTAGACTTTATCAGTTCTTCTGCTATGTGCACATACATATGCTCATTGTGTTCTGCTGTTAGTTTCAGAGCTGCCACAGTATTGTCTTCCTTTGGAGAGGAGGAGGAGAGCATCTTTGGTTTATTTATTGCACTTTTGTGAATACATTACCATCCCACTTCTCCTCTAAAATGCAGATTTAAGCTCTTTAGACTCTCTGAAGAATAGCTTTTTTCTACATCATCCTGATCATCTTGCTTGTACTCCATAATATTCCACAACAGGCTTTGAAGCATCTGAGAACTTATTAAGCATCCATTTTATTAAGCTGAGTTATCACCCCTCCCACATGCCATCTTTGTTATTTTAATTGCTTTAGTATTTTTTTTTCCATGGTCTGTCTTGCGCTGCTCAGGTAAAAGCCTACTCTTATTTGTCCACGTCTTTCCTCGGGGTGCATAAAGGTTGAATATGTGTATCTGGTGCTGTTGTCTTGGTTGCCACTCCCTGCTGCAGCCCAGATGGCAGTGAAGCCCTCCCTCCGCAGCAGAGGTCTCGGCAACCTGCCTCGACAGCCGGAGAGGAGCTGGAGGGAGGAGGGAGGATTACCAAGATAATCGTTCTGAGACATGAGACTCATTGTGCAAACCTGTGGAAAAAAGACTAATTAATATTTGAAAATTTCTAATCTTGTGGAACAACAGACCGAACAAACCCTTGTGAATAAACCATCTTAAAGCTAAAGACCTGTAGTGATGCAGCATCATTGTGGACAGGCTTTCTTTGACCATTTCTCCTGTTATTTCACACTGGAGGCACAAAAAGGACACAGACTGTACTGTCTGGTGGAGCTTTAAATGTGCATTGTAAGGTGCTGTTACAACTCTCACCAGTAGAGGGCACAACAATATCACAATGGATCTTGCAGAATCCTAACTTCCAGTATTCTTTCCGTTACAAAGTGTTTAATAATGTGCAGACAGTGTTATATAGCTATGCATCATACTTGTACCAGAGTAAGTGGCAATTGCTTATATATTTTTTTGCCATGTTACTCAGACACTGCATCAGCTTTAAAATAGTTTGTTTTCAGACTATTTGCTAAGGATGAGCTTCAGTTGCTACGGGCAACAGTTTTATTTACTAAAATTCTTTTGAAACTTTTATAAAGGGGTGACACAACAGACATGGTACAAAAATCAGAACTTAAAAAATAATCAATGTCTGTCTTAAGGGAATATAAGTAAATGTTCTGCAGTCAGGCATAAAGAATAAAAAAACAACCCTCCACTTATCCGCACTGCAGTCACATGTGGGGGTGTGCAGGGAGTGAACAGGTGAACTCAGTCAGGGAAATACAGAGTGAAAGGAGCCAATCAGCACTCAGGAAAGGAGAAGAATGGAGGTGAGGTAAAGAAAGTTAGTGATGAACAAGTGTCAAAAATAAAAGAAAACACAAGTTTTTAATACAGTATTTGACAAAACAAAAGTATTTTCAAATTCAGCAAAACCAAAAGGCTGTAAAGACATTTGTTGGTGCAAGGATGCCTGTAAATGAGAATAAATTCTCATTTCTGCATGTGTAGATTTTATATATATATATGTTTAACATGTGCAGGGAAGCTGTGGTCCCTGCAGCTGCTGGTTGAACTACTGGAGGAAGGAAAACACAAATCCCTCTGTGGTTTGTTTGTGAGCAGTGACCTTTAAACTGCACAGGTCCATTAGCTGTTCATCCAAGAATAAACCAGTCTGAGTGTATAGGTTCTCTATAGGTGAAGGTATCAGGGGTGAGTATATTGTACTGATATGAAATATTCTGTTATTCAAATGTATGAATAAACACCCACTGTTGTGTCAGCACAGGAGGGTGGGTTATGACTTCATTAACAAGTTGAACATAGGTGGAGATTGTGGGAGGACGAGGGGCCAGGACCCCTGTTTTGTGGGGACAAGGACAGTTGTCACCCTAAACATATTGTTGTAAACCAGGGGTGTCCAATTATGGTCCTCGAGGGCCGCTATCCTGCAGGTTTTAGATGTGTCCCTCTTCTACACACCTGATTCAAATGATCAGGATTGTTATCAGGCTTCTGCAGAGCTTGATGATGAGCTGATCATTTGAATCAGGTGTGTTGGAAGAGGGACACATCTAAAACACGCAGGATAGCGGCCCTCGAGGACCATAATTGGACACCCCCCGTTGTAAACAAAAGTGTATAATTTTACATAACACAATAAAATGTTCTGGAAGAATCTGTGATGATTATAGCCAGAAAATATTGTCATTTGTACAGGGGTTTAATGCACTTTTCCCCAATCTGCCACAAGTCGAGTGCCAGAGGAACAAAGTCTGGAAGTGTGTGTGATGGTAAGTAAGTAGCTGCTTTGCAAAGATGCAACTTCAGACAAATGATGTGTCAAATGTTTTTCTTGACTTCTACCACTCAACAAAAGAAAACACTGCATTTTGTTCACTCCATTACCTCGCAGGTGATTATCCTGATGGTCCTGATGCACGTCTACTTATTTTTCAAGGGTTTCCTTTGTTACAAATGTCAGATGTGTATTTATGACACAGGATACGTGATTTAGTAAAAATGCCTGCAAAATGTTTTGTTTTATAGATTGTGACAGTGTTATTTCTGAAGTGTTTCTGTTTATTTTGAGTCCCTCCTTCAACAGTGAAATCCACCCTTAAAGCTGATGTGCCGTCAATGAGATTTTAAAGAAAAACGACAAAGAGAGACTTCACTGCATTTTTTACTCATAATCGCACTGCAACATCTGCTCTCATCAAGGCTAGTTAACCAAGACATGGAGACGCTAGAAACGCAGGAGGCTTGGTTAATACAGCTACCAGAAACACACACACACCTACAGCACAATGCACGTGAACACACACTCATCATCCCAGGAGAGTGCTGGTTTTTGATATGAGTGCAGCTGACAGGGTCACAACAGTCAGAGTGCAAACAGTTTGTTCACGGCCTTGTACGCTGTTACATAAAAGAAGGGGCATGCTCTACTTCTTTAAACGCTGTAGTGCCCTCCTGGCACCAGTCGCTGCAGATTAGTCATTGTGAGGCAGCAGAGAAGTGTGGGTTACACAGACTGAGGTGAACTTTTCACAGGCCACTGACTGGGTCTCTGTGGTTTTGGTATATCATGTCACTGTGGTTAGAAATGGTCCTCTGGTCACGATGGTTCATATCACTGCACTGCTATGGTATTAATGTTTAGCCATATTGTCCAACAAAGCAGTAAACAATCATATCTTTAAATGTTTGGTGTTAACATTCACTGCTTCACTTCAGTTTTGTTAATTACAATATTTGCATAAACCTGAGGAACGACAACCCTCACTTAATTGTTTTGTTGTTTCTATCAGCGCAAACCGGCTCAGACCTATTAATACCATCAAGGCCCAGTGAGTTTCCATTATGCATGATAAGGATGAATGCACATTGATCTATGAAGTAGCAGGATGTCTTTACTGATTGCATATTTGTTTTAGTGTGCAGCCTCCAACAGTGGGGCACTGAACAGCCATCTGGTGTGCACTGGAGGGCAGGACATGGAGGACCGGTATTCAAACCATATCGCCGTCATATACAGGGATCACTTTAACTCGTGCTGTAGGCTTTACATTCAGTGCTCTGTCAATTACTTCAACACGGCAGCTGGTGCAAGCAAACTACAGACACAATTTGGTGACATTTGCTTCATTTCACAGTTAGTCGATTCATTTGCTCTCTGGAAATGAGCATTCAGATTAGGTTCTGCTCTTTGCAAAACAACGACACGATCAAGCCGCACGAACCAGCTGTAATGCTGCACAACACTTCCATCACACTTTCTACTGAGAATACAAGGATCAGTGTTGTGGTAATCCTGCCGACATGATAGGCTGTCTGATCTATTTTCAGCAGCCCCCCCACCCACCACCACACACCCACACACAGGCTATAGACAACCAGGGGGCACTAATGGAAGGATTTGATATTAGTGGCTTACAGTGTAGACCTCATGATGTGAATAAAGTCAATGCTAAAGAATTACATCACTCTCCATATTGTGGAGGAAAATAGGAAGATATAAAAGAGGTGCTTGTGGTGAAATGACTGAAATAAGTAGTAGTAGTAATAAATAGTAGTTTTGTAGTAGTTTTACTTCCATGACAACAGACCAGTCAGTCTGAGATTATAAAAGCTTTCAACAGAGGCATTCACACTATTCTGAATTCTTCTTCACCATGTCTTTGAACTTGCCCTGTACACCTTCAGTTACAAAAACCACTCAAGTATCAACATGTTCAGGTTTTTAAGGACATTTATGCAAATGTTTAACTTTTTCTCTTATGGCTTTTCAAATATTAAGCTTTTTTCAGCAGCAGTACAATGGTAGTAAATGTTCAAATCCTCTTCAACATACTTCAATTTGAACTGTAACTGCCTTCACATACTATCAGCCACAGACATCATTAAAACTCTAAATGCATCACAAGGCTTTGAGCTGTTAAACTTCCACTAACTTTTTAAATATCTGGTTTTCCTTTTCCAGAAGTCCCTGGGCAGTGACTTCAACTCTCAGCTTTAAAAAATACATTTTGGTAGTTTCAGTGTATCGTCTGATCTTCTGGGAGATGTCTTCCTGCTTATTCAAAGGAATAGGAGTCTCAAATCAGAATCAGAACACTTTATTGATCCCTGAGGGAAAATTGCATCCATCCATAAGCTTTTATTTACCAAAACTAAACACAGTGTGTTGTGAAATCTTTGTGGCCATCCTGCACCTGAGCCTCATTTTCTGTCTATTATTGGGTCCGGGTCCTAGGGCCAGAATCCTCTCATCGATTTTATGGCTGCACATTCATCACAGGTGTCGATACTCATGCTGTTCCTCTAACGGTCATGACTTTCGTGTGCATTTCTTTATCTTGTGAGGAGGAGTGAAGCTTTAGCAGAGTGCTAATGAGCCTCTTGTCACTTTGAATTCCAGGAGTGGGTGATAAAAGGGAAAGAGGCAACAATGCAGGGGAGGAATACAAATGAGGTATCTCTCTTCAAACACTACAATATGCTAACAAAATATAATGAAGTTTTATTGAATGTTGCATTAAAGATATTTCTATAAAGGTGGAGCTTCAGGTCAGTGTGTCTGTCGGTGTTACACCTGAGCTACAATTGTGGCTACAATTACCCACCGGCCCTCCCTTCCTCCTCATTCATGGAGTGAAAAGCAGCAGGTAGTAGGCCAGGGGACTGGCAGAAATACCCCTCCCTCCTCATTTGTCCACTTCTTTCCAACAACTGCAGTCTCACACCCACAGGGGAATAAGCAAGGTGTCAGTGTATTGACAGAGATGGGACTGCACCATTAACAGCAGGCAAAGGGGAGGCGCAGAGAGACAAAGTTGGATCGCGAGCGCAGACGAGGCTCAGCTGTACAGAAACACCCCCCGAGACGTGGATCAGGTTTTGCACGTCGGTGTTCGTCAGCATGTTTAATTTGCGACCTGGCAACCCGGCTCTCCTGAGGTGGGAGATAAGGGCTGGTGCTCCACTGATGCAAGTTCTCACAATATTATCTATGATACAAACACCACCTCCATTCACAATTTTCTCTCAAACTGAGGAACACCCCATTGAGGAACAAGGGAAACCTGTTATCTCCCACCTGTTTAATCTCAGTTTTGACATTCAGGCTAAAATCAATATTTGATGGGGGATATATTACTATATATGACTGAGGCTGTGATCAGTCCTGAGGTGCACCATGTCTTTATTTACCGGGTGTTTAGGAATCCATCTCCACAGAAATAAACCCTGATAAATGGTCTTAACAGGCTCAGTAAATCAAAGCCCAGTCTGGTGGCTCATTACCTCTCCATTCACTGCTCCAATTTAACAACGTGAAATATTAAGTCTGCATCCAAAGACCTCGCTGCAGCCTCTCTCTCAACAACCCTCTCTGCTGTGCCGACAGAAATAAAAATAAAATCACCCGCCTCAAGGTCATGGTGCTTCAGGTCAGAGCTGTTATGATGGAGAGCCATGCTGGTCTTGGATTGTGAGTGAAACTTGTTGTGTGGCACCGTTTATCAGATAAGATATGAGGGTTAATTTTCCATTCAGAGTGACTGGTTTAATGATTCAAAGCCATGAATCTGACAATCATGACCTGTGGTTATTCATGAAGCTTTAAGGTGAGTAATACTGCACCAGATTTCTAGCTGTGACAGGAGGCAGGGGACGTCGTGTCATCTGCTGCATAATTTAAAGGTGCGATAAATTATGTGTTTACGAGTCACACATCAGAAGCGATGAACTGCAGGCAAGAAGAACCAACCGTGCGATAAGTTGTGTTTTGTGAGGTGGAGGGACGTTGTACTATTACTTCAGTGGCTCATTCACAGCGACGTGCAGTAGGTGCTCGAGAGGAGGAGGAGGAGGAAGAGGAGGAGGAGGGAGGGAGGAAAAAAACTGAAAAGAAAGAAAACTGCTCACAGGGTGAGTAACCATCATATGATCGGTGGTTGCCATGGCAACTGATCCCAGCAGTCAGCCCTTGGAAAGTGAGTCACATGAGTGAATTGAAGGAGACAGGAAGCATACTGAGCATACATGTTGTCAGTTGATGCAGTGCTGCTGGTGTGTGTGTGTGTGTGTGTGTGTGTGTGTGTGTGAGAGAGAGAGAGAGAGAGAGAGAGAGAGAGAGAGAGGAGGGAGGTGTGTGTTTTGGGGGTGTCTTGTGATGGAAACAGAGATTAGCCCGGTGTTAGCAGGAGCAGCCGGGTTAGGACGTCCTTTCTGTTTATTCTTTTCTTTTAAAGTTACTAGTATCATAGTGTGGGACATGATGTACAGTAGGAACAGCTGAGAAGCAACACCATCACTGAGAAAACCTGGCAGACATGTGAAGTAAAGGGCAAGTTTATCAGTGAAATATTAAACTGCTGTAGTTATCCTTCAGCGTCTGACACATAGTAGCACATGTCCTCACTAAATTTTCTAATCCATCAAACAGCATCTGTGTCCTTGTTTAACTCACACCTTCTGACAGCCTCATTTTACTCTCTCAGCTTTGCTCCAGTTGTTGATCATGGGCTGCTCCCCAAAACACCTCACATCCACCTGACACACAACCTCTGTGCTGTCGTCACGATGATCCACATCCTTGTCTTCACCTGGACAAACAATTACAATGAAAAATAGCAAAACAGGTCAGGCAGACCTGTCTGTCTATTGAAAATAACAAGCCACACAGTGAGGCAGGAGGAAAAAAAACATGAAGCATGGACAAAGCCAGGGGCAGAATACATTTCTGTCACTGTGCCACAAATTATCTGCACTTGAGGAATGGCAGTTAAGAAGTAGCATCATTTACATGTGGGGACAACAACAAACTGAAAGGACTTTTAGTAATGGAGGTAAATTGTCAAGGGATTCCACCAATAAAAACGGTTGTAGGGAAATTGTAATAATAATAATAATAATAATAATAATAATAATAATAATAATGTCTATAGGGTTGCTGGGATATTACTTTGACCAATCCAAACAGCACTTGCACAAGCAGCATATTCAGTTAATTCTTATGATGCACCTGATTGAAGGCTACCTGTGTGATACTCTTGTTATCCTAATATCCTGGGAACACTGCAGATGTTTTTTTGGCTCAGCTGCTGACGTGAGCACGAGCAGATGAGTCAAACCTGCGTCAGACTTCGTCGTGACTTACCATAGTAATTTCTTTCATCCTATGGGCGGCCAATTTATCCCACAACACAGCCATAACCACGTGGAAACCAGAGGTGTGAGCACGTTTTGGTTTTTTTTGCAGAGCTGCAGAGCATCGTTTCAGCGCCCAAGTTAGACAAACGATAGCAGTAAAGCTGCCACCTGCACAAGTTAATGTAATTATAGTAACCAAACTTGTGGCAGGCGTTAAGCTCCTGCGTCAGAATTTACGCACCATGCGCCCTGTGTGACTGGAAGCTCCGTGATTTCGCATCTCTTGCGCGCAGAGATGTTGCATACAGAGACAGTGCCTGAATGAGGATACGGTACATTCATGCTGGATTTATATTGTTACACTGAGTCGTTGTCACCCGTTCTGCACATTGCATAAGGTAAGAATGACTCTCCTGTAACCATCTTTGCCATTTGATCCGTTTGGTTTTATGATGTTTCTCAGAGACGAATCAGTAGTTTGTCGTGATGCGCTCGTGTAATTTAAAAACACGACTTGAAATCACTTGATAAAGAGGAGCTGAAGCTTTCAGCTCATCACTTGACAAATGATGATTTCGCCGCAGCATTGACGGTGAGCGTCGCTCATTAATCCTCCGCGTTTGACGCTGTCGCGCCATGTGTGGCCAAATATGGCTCAAATATGACAAAATCTGCGGGATGGCTGATCATCCGCTGACTTACACCGACACTGTTCGCACCTCCGCATTGTTATTATTAGTAATTCGTTTGACCTTGACTAGGCATCAGAGGTTATATACACGTTGAGAGTAAGTCCTCAAGCTCTGGTCTGTGGGCCTGTGTGAAACGTGTTTGAAGGATACCTGAGCATGGCCATGCAGGTGCTGTGTTGTCCCTGTAGCTGTCAATGTGTCGTTCACATCAAAGGGAGGTGAAGTATTTCATAGGTGCTGTATGGCATCTGACCAAACCTTAGAGTGACACCGTGTTCTGTTCAGAAAAAGAGGGAATAATCTAAATTTCAGAGATGAGACAGTGTGTGATGGCTGCCTGATTTACACTGCTATAGATCCCACAGCAGACAAATCACCTCCAGCTTTGCCCCTCAGTTCTGTCACAACAGCTCCATGTTATTTGCAGCCGTCCTTCAGGGTATATCATGTCTGTCCACTGGAGATGGTGAGAGGAGAGATAGGCGACCAGTGATGCTGCAGGGATGGGATTTCAATTTTGCAGGAAGAGCCATTGCTTAGCAACCACACCAGATAAAAGTGGAAGCGGATCTTTGTAGAGAACCTGTGCTGTTACATCATGAACACCAAACTGTCTGTGGAGAGGTGGGGATATGTATTTCCAGGAAGACCAAGCAGGATCACACACCTGCCTCCAGGGAGACAGCAGTACACACCCAGTGGCCTTCCACATTTCTCCCATAAATACTTCACCACCTGCAGCATGTGTTCCTGTGGCATGGATGTATTAAAGTAGTCGTCTGTAAGAGTATCCTGAGCGAAAAAGACACTTATTCTCAGGATGTTGTCCTCAGATGGTGATTGACTGGTGAGTCATCATCTGTGCCAGTGTCTTGCACTTTATGTAAAGTCCTGTTGTCTCTGTGATGTACCATCTTACCATCTGTGTCAGCACACACTGCCAATGTCTGAAAGTTGCTGTTGTGCTGCGACAACGACAGCGAAAACTTTCACTGCACACAATTAGAAGGTCCAGAGTGAGAATACTTTGTGTCATTTGTGTCTAACAGGCCACCACCATCCAGACCCATAAGTAGTAATTGGGACAGTTTGTTGCTAACTATACCAACATTTCCATTCGTTTGAAAAGTAGGACAAAACATGGTGTGAACACTCTGCTGCTTAAAATCCCCCAGAAATGTGGCAAAAAATAAATAAATAAATGTTTGCAAACATGCACATGATTGCTTCACACCTCATTCAGAGTGTGTTTGACAGTGACTCAGTATTGTGTAGTTGCTGTGGGAAAGGTCACTACTGTTCTGGGATCTGTCTGTGTGGAGCACCCGGCCTGTGAGCTGCTGTGTGTGTCGTGACTGCAGGACTGTTGAGGAATTTGATGTGCGTGCTACTGGTTGGGGACTCTGGATTGGCTTTAGAGTTCAGCCGGCTAGCAACCGCTCTCAAGAAGTCACTCTGAATTCACGCCAAGCTTTGATTTCAGTCGGCTGCATCTGTTTTCTGATTAGAGGCCTTGTCTCCAGATCAAACACCTCCGACTTCTACTCTCTGCTCGTGGGCTGCCAGAGTGAAAAGCCAGATCTCACCCACTGCACACAGCTAAAGAAGAAATCTGTTGTCTGGTTTCAGTCGTTCACTACTCCTAGCTGCACTTTGGGCAAGGGTGTCCGCATCTTTATTCATACAGTAAATGCTTATTCACAATATGTTTCCAACCACCGGCCTTTGAGGGACAAGCATCCTGTCATTTTGAGTTTTTGTGCCCGTGTGAAAGTGGAAAAAGGTGGAACTATGAAAAAGACAGAGGTGCTATTTCACTCAACAACCTCCTCCTCTTTTACTCATCAAAGTCTGTTCACACATCTTGGCAAGTGCTACTACTATATTTGTGAAAAAAAAAGTTATAAGAAACATTTTCTTGAGTCAGAGGGAGCCGTGCACGGTGACAACAAGTTTGAAAATAATCTTGTATGGGTTTACTGCAACAATTATGCTTCATAAAAACTGTTTATCTGGGAGTGTTACAGAAGTTAAAGCTAAATCAGTGGCATGCCCATTTAATCAGCTAATAAGTGTAAAATCCTCATTAATGCAGGAGAATCAGACACTCTGGACACAGCAACTGTTATCTACTCTGCAGTTTCCCCTCGAGGGAAAACATAACACACAAGATTGCACAATCCTTAGTCGGGCTTTTTGCAAATAGCCACAAAACTTGAAGAGACTATAATTTTCCAGACAGGTTTTCATATTCAGCAGCAAATAAGCAACAAAAATGTGAAAACAAGACGTAGACAAGATGTGTGATAAGAAAAGAAAATACAGACACTAATAACTGATGGAATCTGTGCTTAAAGGCTTTAGTTTTATTGCACTGCATTCTCCTGAGACCAGTAGTCACACAGACAGACTGTTCATGCTACTCACATGACTCAAGTTTAGTATAATGGGCTCTGCTGTGAAATGGATTGTAATTCAATCTGTGTATCTCGTTCTCCATAATGAAGTGGATTAGTGAAATACCTCATGGCTTGAAGGTGCTGCTGTTTTTTCTCTTCTCCTGCCATTTAGAAATAAAACAAGCTCAGCCACAACCATTAAAGTCACTGGATCCTGAATTGTTTTAATGGGTTGTTTTGTAGAGCTGCAGTTATTTCTATTAGCAATAAATCTGTTTTTTTTTTTTCTTTATTAGTTGATGCATTGATTGCACCAAAACCTACAACTACATTTAGTTTAATTAGTTGGAAATCTGACACAATGAGATTTTTTTTTAAATTTTGCAATAAAGATGATTCAATTGAAGCTTTATTAATAAATCACCTTCAGGATTTCTGACTTATTGTGATTTCCAACTGACTTCTAAGACACAGAGTCAATTGTTGCTTGATCAGAAACATGCAGCACATGAATGGGTTCTGCTACAGGGCTAATGTCAGACTTTTAAACTTTTAAAACCATTTCTGGATTGGATTCCTCTTTTTTTGCTTAAAAAGTTTTGTCATTGGTTTGTTTAAAGTTTCTAACATTGTTAGTTTCTTAAAGAAAAAAGATTGTTGTTACAGTATGATAACATCGTATGAAAATGTCCTGAAGTTTTTCCTGTCTGTCTCTCATCATTTCATTTTGCAGATCTAAGAAGAGCAAAAAAATCTTTCCTTGGCATCTTCCCAGTTTTCTCCCAGTCTCTCCCCAGTCATTTACCTCAGGCTCCCCCCTCCCTGCCTCTGTCGACTTCTCCTCTGAGGGAGCTCCTGTGTCTCAGCCATGCCAAAGAACACCAAGGTGACCCAGCGGGAGCACAGCAATGAGCCGGTCACTGAGTCAGTGGCTGACCTGCTGTCCCTGGAGCACCCCATGGACTATAAAAGCAGTCAGATGAGCATGGGCCTGAGTCCCGGCTCTACAGCTCCCGTCAGGGCCCTGCTACCTTCCCCCGACCCAGACGCTGAGGACGGTCGCCCGGCGTGGAACAACAAGTTGGAGTACATCCTGGCCCAGGTGGGCTTCTCTGTGGGTCTGGGAAACGTCTGGAGGTTTCCCTACCTGTGCCAGAAGAACGGTGGAGGTAGGTGGATGAATGTGTGCACATGGATTTGGTTTCTTTGAAAGTTTTGTGTAGACCAGCAGTGTGTGAAGTGTAGCAACACTTCCTGGGATTGGATGTCACTTCCTCAATGGGCCACCCATGGTGAACATGTGCCTCCCTCAGGGTGCTGAGTAATGTACAACCAGAAATGTTGTGATGGGTTAAGTTAATGTGATTTTATTAGTTCTGTAAAATGTAAGTGTCCAGATGGGAGCAGTTAACTATGCGAAACTAAATGATTTGGGTTTTTTCCTTTTGTTTCAGTATTGAATTTGTTCATCCAGGAAACTGAGGGTGTCTGGCAACTATTTCCTTAGATGTGATTTGGCTGATAATTTCCATATCTTGGTGATTGGTGTGCAGTGTAATGGTGTCTGTTCTCATAAAAGCTCCATTTGCATCACATTATAGAAGGAAATATGTCAGAAATACAAGCTAACTTAATACATGTTGTCATACCGATTGAAATGGTTACAAATATGATTCAAAACACAAGTTAATAAAGGTTTAAGTCTCTCAGGTGCTGGAAACCAGTCTTCCCCACTTCAGAGTTTGTGTGAGGGACATTCACAGCTGTAATCTGATGCTGTGGTTTTTAGCTCTGAACTCAGTGGTAGATGTTAAATATCTCAGGAGCTTAAACTGTAAAGTGGATTAAGAGAAGTGGCAGCAGCGTGATGATATGTTTTATCTCCATAATCGAGTGTAGACAGTGAAGTGGATTATGTTATAGATGTTCTACTTGTTTTGATTGTGTAGTTGAAACAAGCTGTTATAAAATCAGAATCAGTCCAGGAGCATTTTTTTTTAATTTTGTAGTTTTTCAGATCTCCATTTAGTAAGTGGGTATGATTGGTAAGATCGACGACTCTTGTAAAATGTGTATAATTTGTGTTTTTTTGAGTTTAATTGTTACCTGAATGGGAAGGTTCACAAGTCAAACCGAAGTGTCCTGTAATCTGGAGAAAACCTAGTTTGTGGCTGAACTTTTGAAATACAAGATGGATCCATAAATGATATATTAACTTTACTATGTGACATGTCCTGAGATGATGATTTTGTAAAAATTGAATTGTACTGAATAATGCTAGTAAGTGCATAAATTAGGGTAATTACTGTGCTGAGTGTGAAAGTAAAAATGATTCAGTGTGAATAGCAGTGGATTTTGAGTTGGATTTCAAACCTTCAGCAGCAAAGGCTTCAGCTCTCAGACAGGCATGTTTTGAACTAAGCTACAAAGGCTGATGCACAGCGATGCACAACAGCAGTGGCAGCAGTTATTGTGCTGCGAGTTCATCTGCAGGAAGACAGGCAGATGTGAGCTGACTGGTGATTCGAAGGTCTGCCACGGACAGGACAGCTTCGATATGGGTCGATGGTTGTTACGGTCACGAGTGTCAGTACGAGATAAAGTCAGTAAGTGAAACTTGAAACGTTTTTTTCAGACACACGACACTAACTCGGTTGCTCCTCTGATGTCAGAGGGGCGATATCGTCTCATATTAAGTCAACTTGTGCCGTCAGCAGCCACAGGATGATGTCACTGCTCCTCACTGAGATGAAGGGCGCTAAGAGGTCTGACTTGATGCTGTGAGATCCTTCACTTTACTCTTTATATCTTGCAGGACTCTCCGCCTTTTTTTTGTATTATGATTAGATGAGAGGGTGGCGATGACTAAGATGGAGGAAGTGGAAGAGTAAACACTGATTTAGGCGTCCACACATTGTTGGTCCTTTGCGTGGGAGGTGTGTGTAATAGGGGTATTTGAAATGCATGATAAGGAAACCGAGTGTGTGTGCGTTTGCACATTTCAATCAGAGTGTTGGATTATATCTGTGCACAGTAATGAGTGTGTATTCCCCTCTGAATCTTGACATGGTGGGAGGTGCTGCATTGTCTTGTCTGAGCTTGTCCCAGCGATCAGGACAAGCTGTCTCTCTCGCTTGTCCATCCTTCAGCCATTTTTCTGCCTCACAATGATTCCAGACGAGTTAATGTTTGTTTCATTGATTTAAGTTACAAAGACAAGTGTCCAGCTCATGCACCTCACTTCCAGAATGATCTTGTTTTACAAATAAAGGAATAATTTAATCTGCATTACCTTGTTTGAGCCTACCTGCAGGATGTTAACATTTGTCTTGCACACACAAGGAAGCGCACATTAAATCAATGTGTAGGTAAAGTAATGGAACAACTGGGACCTTGACTAAATCAAATCAAATCAAATCAAATCAAATCAATCTTTATTTGTATAGCACCTTTCACACAATTGAATTCGGGATACAAAGTGCTTTACATAAAAACAAAAGAAAAAGAAAGAGCACCAGGCTCCACTGCTCTTAATGAATCCTTTGGAGTCAAATAATAAAAACGTCAAAAGAGTTTATTGGTTTAGGCCTACACGTTCAGGCCCTGCTCTCACTGACTGTGTCCTCTTGTAAATTTCACCGTTGAGGATCATTTTACTTTTATGACACAATGTGATTTAATAAATGACACAAACTATCTTCTTATTTTTAGGAGCAAAAAGAACTGATTAGATTTTTTAAAGAATGAGTGAACAGCATCATTACTTGTTTTAAATGGACAAATACAGAATAAAACTGATAAGTTAATAAATAAATAAAATATGCAGATGAACTGACAAGTAAAAGTTATCATTAGCATTCAAATAAAAAGCAGAGTTCATCTTTTGAAGTTCTTTGCTTTAAATAGTCATTTAAATTCAATAATACTTGTATTTGTCTGTGTATATTTTATCTGTTACATAATTAAATTTGATGCAAACTAATATATGACAGTAATCATCAGCTTGATATATATAACATTCACAAACTTAAAATACAGTAACTCTCTTGTCTTTGAATTTCACAGATGAGACTGTCTGTACCTACATTTTAACACATTAGCTCCATTATACAAGACTAATACTCACTGTAGTAATTATTATATCATCTGCCTCATTATGCAGATACTGAAGATCCCTATCCTTTACCTGAGACATCATGTGTCCAGGTTGGACATCATATATCCATAAATGACCATATTGACCTCCATAGTGAGGAATATATCATTCATAAATAGACTTTCTACAAGTTTGGTTGAGGTACAACTTCTGTAGGCCAAACAATCAGAGATAGTTGTCTGTCTGTCTCCTCCCTGACACGTTTCCTTTGCCTGTGTTGTGTGTCTGCTGCTCAGAATAGACATCAAACATCAGTGAAAATAGACCTCAACAGCAGCAGCCACTTCTGACGGTCCTGTGCAACACGACACTGGGCCTCTGTCTTCGCTTCCTTTGTCTGCTGCTTCCTCTAATAGCCACTCACGGTGTTATCAGAATTTTTGATCGAGTCAAACGTCACAGTCGTTTCTTTTTAGTCTGGGAACAGGCGGCACTTTCTCGCTGTCCGTCAGCAGGGACCCAGCCTCTCTGGCGTTGGATGGCGTTGTCACCATGGTGCCCCTTCACTTCTTGACGTAAGCAGCAGGACTGGACGTGACTCGCTGTCTGTGAGTGCCTGCTGCTCTCTCGCCCCCCCACATTGTCCCTTCTGTGAAAAGAGAAATGGTCATATCTGACAAAATGATGAATGCAACTTCAAAGTGAGGAAGAAGAGGAAAGAAGGAAGTGCAAGAGGAAGAGAAAAGGAGTGAGAAGTGTTCAATCCGAGTGGTGGAGATAAAGAGAATAGAGTCCTAAAATAGACTTTAACAACGTCCCTTCTGCTGCTTTACAATGAGAACATTGTCCTCCACCACACACTGATTACACAGTGAACATTCAAATTAAAGTATCAGTACGTGCTGCAGTAACTCTTCTTCCCTCCATCCTCCACTCCTGTGTCTCAGGTGCATACCTGGTGCCCTACTTTATTCTCCTCCTCCTCATCGGCATCCCCCTGTTCTTCCTGGAGCTGGCGGTGGGTCAGAGGATCAGGCGTGGCAGCATCGGGGTGTGGAACTACGTCTATCCGCGGCTGGGGGGCATCGGGGTGTCCAGCCTGATGGTGAGTGTAATCTCTTAATTAATGACTGTTGCTGTTAGAGCCATGTTAGCGGCTCTGTAAGGATGTGGTTAGGCACAGTGGTGCTCTGAGCTAATGTCAGTGTGCTAACATGCTCTCAGTAACAATGTGTTACCAGTGTAATTTCTACAGTGTTTACCATGTATGTGTATTCTGTTTGCTAAGATTTGGTGATTAGCACTAAGGATGATGATCATTGATGATTCGTTTTTGAGGTATTTAAACCACAGTACATGAAAATTTAAATATTTGACAAATAATGGCACAAGATCAGAAGCGAAGGGGCCACAGAAGTTTTACAAAAGTGTTAAAATTCAAATTTCATGGCGGCTTATTGAACAGTTGTTATGACATTTCAGTTACACCCAAAATGTCCACTTGAGGGTGACCATAGGAAGGATCCATCCTGTGGACATAGTTGTGAAATTAATGCAGTGAGAATTCATGAAGAATCTCCAATGCAAGTTCATTTTGCTGCAAGAAGAGAAACACACACATATCAAAACATAGTTTGCGTGTGTTTTGCATGTATTTGAATGTGTTCAACATCAATTCAAGATGACCTCTCACATCATGGATGAAGGAAAAACAACGCTCATGCTTCTCTACATTAAAAAGCTTGTCCTATGAAGATTAAGATAAGACTTGTTTATTTATTCATCCCTGTTTATTTCCTTATTTAAAGACATAGTTGTGCCAGATTGCTTAAGAAACTGCAGTGTAAGAATTACAGTAGCAAACAGGAGCATCAAGTATAAATCATGTGAAATATAGAGAACAAAAACAGATTAAAATAAAAAAGTAACAATGGTAACAGCAGGGCCAGTGACATGCTGTACAGGTAATGAACAGTTTCTCAGTCCAATGTTTCATTTACCACCTGCCTTCACGGGAAAAGATGATGTAATTATGACCTACTAGCATTTACTGTTTTATTATTAACAATATTAATAACAAATATTTTCTCCCTCAGTAAACCACTGAGGCTGTAAACTGTCCACAGTTTATTACTGACCTGTGAATCATTTATAAAACACTCATTAATAAAGGCCTTTGCAAAAAATTTATGATGCCTTCATAAGATGACATCATTGTTCACCATCACTGTGTCACTGTAGTTATCTTACATCATGATTGTAACAGGAAACCCAAACTTAAATCCTGTTTATAGGACAGTTGTGGGGTGTAGCTTGGAGTGAGACGTGTTATGTTCACAGACAGCAAACGTGCTGTACAATTCACTCTACTGGACTCCCTCTGCCTCCTCGTGTTACTTTCCCTGGTTGCTTTAAAGAGAGCAACATGCAAAGACCAGCGCTGATCACTGTCGTAATCCATCCCCATCATCAGCAGGAGTAGTGACCCATCGTGTCCTCGTCCCATCAGCAGCAGCGGCTTAAAACATCAGTCAGTCAGCAGCCGAGTCGCTCGGTGAGCGATCTCCTGCGTCAGTCTTTCTGCTTGTCAGTCATCTCGAAAGTCATTTCATCAGTCTATTGCCGAAGTGTGGATGGAGGGGCGTGGCCTGGGGGCAGCGAGGCGTGTGGCGGCTCGGATACGACAGAGGGGGATTCAGCAGCTATAAATACCTCCTCGTAGAAGACCCGAGCCTCGGCTGCTGAGAGCAAACAGCTCAATAATTCATATGCACTCCGACTTAAGCTGTGTGCTCAGTGTCTGTGCCCTGACTCCAGAAAAGGCCTCCGGCTCAACGCACTGCAGCCCGTTTGTCCCCTGTGCTGTTTGTGTTTGTAAATGTCATTGTTTTCTAGCAGTGCTGAGCATTGCTGCTGTCTCTCATCTCTCTCCAGGTTTGTGGTTTTGTGGGCCTCTACTATAACGTGATTATCGGCTGGAGCATCTTCTATTTCTTCCAGTCGTTTCAGTATCCACTGCCTTGGGCCGAATGCCCCATTCGGAGAAACGGAAGCCAAGCCAGTGAGTCCACGACGCAATGCTGAACAACTACACAACAGCAGAAATGTACAGTAAAGGACACGTGGCCATGAGGATGCTTTTTACTGACTGTGAGGCCTTGAATACCAAGTAGAGGAAAATAAATACTGCAAGACAATTCCATATTCACCCACGTATGTCAGCAGATGCAGACACACAGGCACCCGAACACAACGCAGAGCAGAGCTTAAGGCTGCAGAACGAGTATTTGCATAGAAGCAGCCTGCCTCGCTCTGCAGGCGTCAAACAGAGAAGAGTTTGTGCTGTGTCTGTAGCTGGGACGGGCCTGCGCCTCATCCTACAGGGCATCTCTGCTGGTGAGGCTTGTCAGATCGTATGACCTGGCCAACATTTATAGTACGTTGAACGTCTGGCAGCTGGTAGCCCGTGGTGGAGGCACAGGCAGGTTCTGGCAGAGTACAGGGCATCGGCTTTCATTATTATGAGAGGGAAGGATGGTAACTCATGATAATGAATTCAGCAGGGAGGCTGTGGAGTAGGATTTAGTTTGACATTTTGCAGGGAGGGAAAGTACAATAAAGTACATTTACTCAAAAAACTATTATGAAGTAATTGTACTTTTACTTTTCTTGAATCTCCATTTTGACCAACTTTGTGTTCTTGAACTTTATATTTAAGTGTTTTTGACTGACAGCTATAATTACATTTTACTTTGAGATTTGAATTTAAAACAATAAATGTACACTGTAAAAAATGAATGATTATTTCCATTGTCAAATAATCTGACCATTACTTTCCAAATCAAGCTTTTTGTCCACAAAGTTTCAAAAAATTGTAAAGGACAACAAGGCCTTTCACATTTTTTTCCCCAGTGATGGGCACTGACAACTGCAGTAGAGATAGACAGAAAAATGGTATGACTAAATAAAGGTCAGCTGGCCAGGAGTAAAGCTGCGACTGTTGTATGGTACATACCTGAACCATTGGGGCAGCAGGTGATCCAGGAAATAAGTCATTTTGTTAATTATTGATACAAAAGTGGTAATGTTCAGTCTGTGAAGTGAGAAGATCAAAACTCTTCTCCAGTGCAAATTAACTTATAACAGTATTTTAGAAATGGTTGACAAGAACTTGAAGTGAGATAAAATTATAAACTCTTTCGGCATTATTTTATTATTATTATTATTATTATTATTAATAATAATAATAATAAATCTTGTTTAGGAAATTGTTTTACAAAACAAGACAATTTTTACAGGGTATGACAGACTTACCTATAGATATAAGAGTATAATTCAAGTGTGTACATACATTAAAATACGTCATATACAAATGTAGTTGTAACAATAATTTTGCTACAGTCTAACTTAACTTTCTATTCCTGGCTCTTTGTAGATGTATTTATCAGACACAAAGAATCAAGGAAATGTTACTGTGCTGACTCCAGTGTATCTCCTTCCTTTCCTCCTGCTGTTGTAGTTGTGGAGCCAGAGTGTGAGAAGAGCTCAGCCACCACTTACTTCTGGTACCGCCAGACCCTTAACATCACCAGTAGCATTGACGACACCGGTGGCCTGAACTGGAAGATGACCCTGTCCCTGCTGGTGGCCTGGATCATGGTCTGCCTGGCTGTCATCAGGGGCATCCAGTCTTCTGGGAAGGTACTGTGGTCTGTGGCTTCACAGCAGGGGCTGAGCCTGCAAACTACAGAGATCAGGGCTCTGTATTTAATCCAGCACAACAAAGACTGGATATGAAAACAATAAACCATGTCAACAAAGGCTTTAAATTTCTGTTTTCATTAATGATTCATCCTCATCAGTGAGGGGTTTATTCACTTTGTTGTTTCTTTTCAAAAGGTAAGATCCTCAGCCCCTCGTCACCACTTGTCTATTTTTGGATCTCATTATATTATGGAAGAGAGAGCCATACAACATTAATAAGCTTAAACTGAACCAAGCAAAAACTGGTTCAGGATGCAGATGGAAAATTCTCAGTTTGGCAACAACTGCAACAACATCCTGTAATCTCGATCCAGAGAGTGAGTCATATACCAGAGCGCAACATCCAGCCCACAGTCTCAATAGGAAAATACACAACAGAGAGCTGATCGCCAAGGTCTGACACGGTTTTTTAAACACTAAACTTAGTAATCCTATTATCATAGTCAGTGCTGCATTGATTCCCTGAAATGCTGTAGGAAGGATTTTTGACTTGAAGGACTCATCTCCACATTTGGTCCGACTTCACAGATTCAGTGCCAGGAAAACACAAAACGGTTTTGGGACTGATTCATCGTGGGTGTGCGTGTGTGTGCATGGTGGCAGTTCGTCCTACTTGAGCGAGGCCTCGGAAAGCGTGTCCATGGCAACGCTGTGTAATAGTGTGATGTGCTTGACTTTCTCCCTCCCTCTCTCGTAGGTGATGTACTTCAGCTCTCTCTTCCCGTACGTGGTGCTCTTCTGTTTCCTGGTCCGAGGGTTGCTGCTGAAAGGAGCGGTGGACGGCATCGCTCACATGTTCACCCCTAAGGTCAGAGAAAATTAACAGTGGACAAAAAAAAAATAATAACTCTGCAGCCTTGGTAGTTTGTGGTGGTTATTCAAAATACAGCAGCAGTGCATGGTAGGGAAAATCCTACACTTGTGTTGCAGTTGTGATGTAATTGACACTTTATCTGTGCAGTGAGTGGTTAATGTTTCCACTTCCACTCAGAGGAAAATATCATTAATATCCACACTGTGTTATGTGCTGCGTTGATGTCTCCCTCTAGTGGTGCATGTGTTAAACTGACAGTAGCGTCACACAGACCACTGCAGTTACTGTATGTATCATGCAATGTACATCATTGTGTTGCTGGAATATTACAGATTCTTGGTGTTTAGATGATGCCATTGATTCTTCAGGACATGTAGTAAAAAACAGGCTCTATGGTCAGCAGAGCTCTGATGAAGCTGAGGGTTCACCTCATGGCGGGGGAGTGAAGTGTGCTTATATGATGCTACTGCATTTAAAATTATTCAAACAAAAAGAGCTCACATTTTTAAATAAGAGCATGAGATTTATTGTATTGTCTGTAGATGTTTGTAAATTTCCAGCAACTTAAAGAGTCCTCACATTAGAACAGAATTACATGTAATACCTATGAATATGTGTTATGATGATGTGCAGTTTGTTTGTGTGTTAAAGACCAGTATAGAACATATATGAAGCATCATTGTCTGGGTTTTTTTAGGAGAATAAATGGCATTAAATGACCTTATGTCCATTACTCTTTGACATCTTGTCCTCTTTCTTCTCGTTAGCTGGAAAAGATGTTGGAGCCGCAGGTGTGGAGAGAAGCAGCCACACAGGTTTTCTTTGCCCTCGGTCTGGGCTTCGGAGGCGTCATTGCCTTTTCCAGCTACAACAAGCGAGACAATAACTGCCACTTTGACGCAGCGCTGGTTTCCATCATCAACTTCGTCACCTCCATCTTGGCCACCTTAGTGGTGTTTGCCGTGCTGGGGTTCAAGGCGAACGTCATGAACGAGAAGTGTGTTGTCGAGTGAGTGTGTCCTTACTGAGACCGGTGCTACATGATCAGTCTCATTAGAGATGATTTTCCTTCTCTCACATGTCTCTTTTCCTCCACATCTGTAACTGTCCACATGCAGGAATGCAGAGAAGATCCTGGGATACCTGAACACAGGTGTGCTGAGCAGAGAGCTCATTCCTCCTCACATCAACTTCTCCCACCTGTCTGCTCAGGACTACGCAGAAATGTACGGAGTCATTAAGACGGTGAAGGAGGACAGTTTTGGCCAGCTCGGACTGGACGCCTGCGTCTTGGAGGACGAGCTCAACAAGGTCAGAGGGAGACACAACAGACAATAATCTTATATCCGTACATTTGGAAATATATGTTTACTAGTTTAGATTTCAGTAATTTATTTATTAGAAGAGGCTGTACTGTGAGAAAAAATAAAGTTACACGTCATCCATTATTTTCATGTTTGATCCTAGCTTAAATTAAGAGTGAGAGTTAATCTGCTTCATCGTGAAGCAGAGGGAATATTGATGTAATTATGTGCCTCTTCGTTCCTCATGCACTGATTTTGAACTGTTATCAGTCTGCTGCTGCTGTTACAGTTCTGTTCAGAAGAACCCAAATGTACAACACACAAAGGCTTTACTTACAAAAAGCAGTTTCAGGGTTACAAAAAAACTGGGGTGGGGGTAATTAAACAAGTAAAGAGCAGACTGAGACAGAGCACAGGCACAAATCCAACAACAATATAATGCTGGAAAGCAATCACATGAAGCACACTGACAATCTGGCAGCTGAGCAGTGGGAGTAAATATGCTGAGGAGGTGATACAGAGTGGATACAGGTGAGCAGAGGGATGGGAAAGGCAGGTGGGAAGGACCAGAATCATAGCAGTCGCAGGTTTTTACAGGTTTAACAGCTTGTCCAGGTCCACTTTGATCTTTGTGCTCAGCTGGTATTTACATGGTCTACAATTGCCGTGCAGTTGATTAGGTTTAGATTTTGAGCTGCAGTCTCAACAGTACGCTCTTTGCTGCTCCAGATCCCTCAGGCTGGTCTTGAGGGTAAAAAGAGATGGAAGGGGATAGATAAGTAAATAATAGATGGAGGTTAAGTGGGTGGTTTTCCACACGGGATCATTTCCAAGCAGCTCATGAGTCACCATTACGCACCTTTGATCACTGTGAACATCTCCACCTCCTTCCCTCCGTCCTGTAGGCGGTTCAGGGAACTGGCCTGGCGTTCATTGCCTTCACAGAGGCCATGACCCACTTCCCCGCCAGTCCCTTCTGGTCCGTCATGTTCTTCTTCATGCTCATCAACTTGGGCCTGGGAAGCATGATCGGCACCATGACCGGCATCACCACCCCCATACTGGATGCTTTCAAGATCCGCAAGGAAATCCTCTGTGGTGAGTCCTGATTCTGGTTCCCCAGGTTGTTTCTTGTACCTGTTGAGTTTTTCTGACTCGGGTTAATTTTTCTTCTCTCCCTCAGTGGTTTGCTGCATCATAGCCTTCCTGTTAGGGCTGCTGTTTGTGCAGCGTTCAGGGAACTACTTTGTCACCATGTTTGACGATTACTCCGCTGGTTTGCCTCTCACCGTGGTGGTAATCCTGGAGAATGTTTCTGTAGCGTGGATCTACGGCACCAAGAGGTAACTTGACCGTATATGCAAACTCATATGTTTTCCAGGCACTGTTCTGTACCTGTAGTGTCTGATTTGGACTGTAAAACTAGCCAGTTAGCCTCGAAAACGCTACCTTTCACATATGTATAAATTACTTCTAGTTCACCAAAAAATGAAATAATTTGTCCCTTTTACCCATAGCAAAATAAAAAAAAACGTATTTCAAATGCATATATGTAAAACATCTGCAGACTTCAAAGCGTCAAATTAACATTCACAGACGACTTTGTTGTTTCAAGATGGCATGTGGAGCAGTGTGGTGAAGCACAAAGAGAGGACAAGACATCACTCAAGCTAAAAATGTGGGGAAAAAAAAGTCATTTATTATTATTTTAAGAAAACAGAGTGGCCTCTAAAACAACAAGAAACCTTAGAGGGAGGAAACTGCAAAAAAATGAAATGAGGAAAACTAAAATCGAAAAAATGTCTTCAACTGCACATGAGTTACATGGCATTTCAACATCCTGTAGTGTATATACTGAACATTCAAATGAAACAAATGTGCCTGAAATATAAAGGAATCTTTCTTTTCGTTATTTCTTCCCACAGGTTCATGCAGGACCTGGAGGACATGCTTGGTTTCAGGCCGTACTCCTTCTATTACTACATGTGGAGATACGTATC
This sequence comes from Pseudochromis fuscus, assembly GCA_900323345.1. Classification (NCBI taxonomy): domain Eukaryota; kingdom Metazoa; phylum Chordata; class Actinopteri; family Pseudochromidae; genus Pseudochromis; species Pseudochromis fuscus. Next base: position 38,629 of record OOFC01020056.1, read on the forward strand.
ACCTGCCGTCTTGGTGGTGCTCATCGCTGCCACAGTCATTGAGATGGCCGTCAGTCCTGCAGGATACAATGCCTGGGTGGAGTCTGAGGTGAGGAAGACATGCTTGATTTTTCTTGTAATGTTGGACAAACCCCTGTTTTTCCCATGTTGTCATCATTATTCATTCATTATTCTTCTTGCCGTCCTCTTACCACTGTACCCTTTCCTTCCCAGGGCTCAGAGCGTTTCCATAGCTACCCTCCTTGGGCTTTAGGTATGGCCTATGCTCTGATCGTGGTCGCCATGCTACCTTTACCCATTGTATTTATCGTCCGCCACTTCAACTTGATCTCAGACGGCTCCAACAAGCTGTCCGTCTCCTACCGTAAGGGAATGATGAAGGACATCTCCAACCTGGAGGAGCAGGACGAGCAGCGCTTCATCCTCAGCAAGAACCCCAGTGAGGCTCCCTCCCCCATGCCGGCCCACCGCGCTTACCTGGGCCCC
>OOFC01020056.1:39134-51765 GCA_900323345.1 Pseudochromis fuscus
TACCTGGGCCCCGGCGGCACCCAGGAGATGACCAACACCAACTACGGCACCAGCACCAAGACGGGCTACCAGAACATCGGCTCACCTGAGTCTGAGCTATGATCCACTTTGCTCATAGATCCCCCCGTCCACTAAAACCCCCGGCCCTGCTTTCAGAGAGGGAGATAGAAGTCAAGAGGGAGAGAAAATTCACTCGCAGCGTTCATCACATCTTAACCCCCAGAGCTAAATCCCTCTATTCCCCCTTTTCTGCTCCATCACTTCATACCTGTGGTTCTTCCCTTCTCGCCTGTTGTAGCATCCATGCTGCTAATTGCCTGTCAGTCCCAGTTGTGATGAAGGGATCACGGGAATGTGAGCCCTGCCAGATACGACAACCTTTTTCATCTGTCAAGGAATTACAGGGGCAGAGAGAGTAGGACAGGAAGGTCCACTGTGGCCTTGCATACAAGATGTGTTAGGTAAGAAGCTCTGGCTTGAGGTTAAGGTGTATGAAATGCTAAAATGCTTACGTCGTACCAAACTGTAACCCCCCTCCCCCCTTTGTGTTCACCAGTTTGTGCTTCTTCTGGAGGATTGTTATTCATGGGGATAAGATGGAAGGAGACTCAGACAAAAAAAACAAAAACACTCATCTTGTCCAGATCTGTACCATGGTGTGAGAAGATTTCTCATCAAAAAAAATCCAAAAAGGATCCACCCATAGCAGTATGTAAATCTGACAGTGTCAACAGTGTTACAAGCACATTATATCCTTGAGTTTATTGTGCCTATCATGCATCAGCAATAATAACCAGTTACAGTAGGGTCCTCATAACTCTGTGGATCTCCTTCTATCTCTGTTTCCCCACTGGTGTAGAATATTGTACATATGTGTTGTGAGATGTCACCGTAAATCGTGCATATACACCGCAATAGTGCAAATCAAGGGGGCTGCTTTTTGCCTCTTCATTACATGAACACAGAAGCACAGACGGCTGCTGTCGTTAGAGCATCTCTGAGCCTTAACACAGAGCAGTGCTGTTGCAGTCGGCTCAGACAAAGCTTTTCCATTTTAATCAATCATTTTAATCAAGTGTTTCCATTTTAATGAACGCCTTAGAAGGGCAGCGGTGGCAACGCGCGAGCAGAAACAAGCTGAGCGGCGTGTGTTTGATCAGAGGGCAGCTTCACGCTTGTCAGAAAGCCAAGGCAGAGGAGGAATTGGGAATCCAGGTTTTCGGCTGTTGTGTACTCACAGATGTGCAAACGTGCGCCTGTCGGTGTGTTGTCTGCCGCTGAATGAGAGCGCCCGGTGACCCTGCCTGTTTAAAAATAGAGCTGCATTACCCAGGGGAAGCCGTGGCAACGCTCCATAGATACAGATCCTCTTGTGATGTGGAGGAGGAAGAGGAGAGCAGACACTTTGCTTTGTCTGCTCCACCTTAACGGCTGTTTGTTCAGCCAAACAGGGACAGTTTACTGTGGAGGAATATCTCTCTGATTTGTTACAGTGCATTAAATCAAAGGGTTCACTGCCATGACGTGCTGTGGTTTCATCATCCCCTGAGAGGATGATGTTTTAGGTTAACTGTTGTACATTCCTCCTATGTAGAAGACATCATTTCATAAGCTCTGCAAACTACACTTGGGTGTCTTCTCTGTGAGCTGAGGTGTAAAAACAAAGCCTTTCCTTTATTATTTTAATGTATAATCTCGTATGACAGTGTATGTTTAGGGGTGTAATGTGGAAATGTACCGTGATATAAATGTTTGGAGTAAGTGGTAATACATGGTTTTCACCACTGGGTGTCTCTGCTGGCCAGCGGAGGAGCCAATGAGACGCTCTCTGTCCTGTGGCCCCTCCCTGAGACAACACCAATACTTGAGACTGAACAGATGTAGTGTGAAGCACAGTCAGTCACATTGTTTGGTGCCTGATCAGCATCAGTGTCGTCTGTTTGCCTTATGCTTTTGTCATTTCTTGGTTATTCAGTGAGTTTATTATGTAGAGTTTGGACCAATGTTTCGTCTCATTCACTTGAGCACTTTAAGTAGGTAGAGACCCTGGAGTTGTTTAAGCACAAATTTTAAAACCAGCTTCGTAGAGTAAATAAAGGGGATGAATGTCTATTAAAGGCACAAGACACAAATGCATCACAAGCTAAAACGTCCTGTATCTTATGTGTGTTCTCACAGAAGGTTTATATTTATTTATGTATAGTCTTTACATGCAAATCATTAGCATTTTCAAATGTCACCATCTGGCATCTTAGGATGTTAAAAATCCATTTAAAATGTTGAATTTTGCCCCGTTATCGATGCAGTGTCAGTGACTGATGTTTCTCTGCCCCCGGCTGGCACTTCTAGGTCTTAGTACATTTCGTGCTATTTTATGTTATGTAAGTGCTCAGCCTTTATTCCCTTTATTGTGGCAATATGGGGTCATGTAGCCTCTAACATGGCTCCTACATTTGTTCAGGCTTCAGGCTACAATGCGTCATCACATGACTGGTAATCAGAGCAGCTGTGATATATAGCTCGGTAGTGATGTATGTGTTTGGAACAGTAAGAATAACACAAGAGGTAAAGGGCGGTAGTACAGTGATAGGAGGCTGTGAAAACACAACAGCAGTAAAAGGAAGGTCTCCATTTTGCAAAATGATCCAAATAAATGCTGTTGATATCTTCAGTTGCTAAAATTTATCGTGCAAAGACGTACAGATCTTTTGTTATAACAAGCATGAGGCACTGCACATCCAATTGTTTGGGATACAAATGGCACAAAACATAAAAACTGCAGCTCTGGCTTAGAGCTGAAGCACACTTTGGGAAAAGCACAGGATTGTGAGGACAGAGGAGTTTTTTTAATGTCTTAATAAACAATTAATGATACCAGTCAATGAGCTAAAGGTCAATGTGGGCGAACTGGGTGATGAAACTTAGAGATCATGTTAGTTAAGCTCTGACTCCTGCATCTTACAAGAGGTCAGTGGAGGGTAAAGCTGCTCAGTGAAATGCACTGCCAACTTTTTAAGAGACTGCACCAGAAGTCTACAGACTGATCTGCACTACCACAGGTTTAGATGGTAAACTTGAGCTGATACCATCGACTGTTTATAGAAATGGACAAAGTAACCATGGCTCAAAAATGAGGCAATACTCCCATCATTCTGATGTCAGTAGCTAAAGTCAATTCTCAGTGATCTGGTGGTCCACCTGAAAAAAAAAATCACAATTAAGTAGATATATGGCTTCCAGATGATCAATATTTAGGGAGTTAGTTTGATCAACATTGAGACCACCCCTTAACTCAAGTCTCTTAGACCTTGAGTTCAAGGGTCAGACCCGCCGCCTCACTCCTCCCTTCATATCCAAATATGGTCGAACCAATCAACATGGTGACGTTCAAATGCAAGTCCACAAACAGGTGACATCACGGTAGCTTTGTCCATTCTACACACAGTCTGTGGTTAATACTGATGCACTGGGTCCCTCACAAAGAGAGCACAATCACAGCACATGAGTTTACAGTTTATCTTACCTCTTCCAAACACTGATGGTCCAAACGTAGCCACTATGAAGGTTTTGGTTGGTATTGATATATAATTACTGAGAAACAACGACTCCAACTCCAGGGTCTCTCTGTCTCGTCCATGTGTCTGCTGTGTTGAAAGCAACATCTACAAGTTAACTCGGTTAAATTACTGAGACGAACCTGACAAAAAGTAGAGTATCAGTGAATTTATTTATCTGTGCAAATAGTCTTTATGTGACCAACAATAGTTATATTTATAGTATTTAAGATGATGTATTTAATCTGTACATATCGATGTACATTCAGATGAATTCACACTGAGTATCTATAGTAAGAGTGACAGGGTGTATACTTGAGCTGTAAATAATAATTGTATATTTTGAGATATTTTTTGATTTTTGTACTGTCGGTAATGTTACTTTGGTGTCTGTTGGTTTCTGGTGTTTGTGTGTGGTTGTTCTCAATAGAAAAAGCTGAGTGCATGTGTGTGTGCGTGCATAAGAGTGTGCGTATGTGTGTGTGTGCGTGTAATGTAGAAGTATATGTAGGTTTTTTGGTGTTTAAATGTGTGTTTTTCTCTTCTCTCTCAGTGTTGTGTGCTGCTGATCTAATCCAGTAGATAAAATCCTGTTGTTACAGTGGACCGGGACCACTAATGTAAGCAATCTCTTCTCTGTGTTTCTCACTGGACGTACGGTGGATACCAGCACAACAAACTGGCAACACAATCATGAAGAAATGTTATAACAATGAGACAGAAACTTTAATTATTTTATTTTTTTGGTTGAAGAGAATGATAAACTGTACAAACACGATGGAGCGAACAGGAAATTAAACCACTTTTCTTAAGCAGACCATGTTGTGTGTGTCATTTATTCAGGTTTACCTAAACATTAGGTTTGTGATGTGTAGAATTAAGTAATGTTTTGTTAAAGATGCATGGTTGTGATCAGCGTTTTTCACATCAGTGCATTGAAGGGGGAAAGAGATAGTCATGTCCTGTAATACAGCGGTCCCCAACCTTTTTTGCACCACGGACCGGTTTAATGTAGGCATTATTTTCATGGACCGGCCTTCAAGGTGTGGCAGATAAATACAGCGAAAATAATATAACACGACCGGCATAAACAGTTGTCCTCCTTTGCAAAGCAGCTCTCCAAAGACGTTTGTATTTTATTCATTTTCGCTAGTTTTCGGGTTTATTTTTTGGCTAACGTATCTGACGTTATACGTGATAGGTGATACGTTTTATCACGTGACCGAGACAAGCACACCGTGTCGCGAGGCAATGGCAAAAATTAAGTTGAAGAGAATCAGGTCATTCCTTTCAAAATAAAATGTCTTTCAGACTAGTAATCAATGCAACGGAAGTTATATTTTTATTTATTCTTTCTGTAACAACTCCGGTAACAATTGCCCCACGGACCGGTACCGGTCCCCGGCCCGGTGGTTGGGGACCTCTGCTGTAATACATCCATCCATCAATCCTCTACACTGCTTATCCAATTGGGTCACGGGGTGGGTGGAGCCTATCCCAGCTGACAATGGGCAGCACAAGGTCCCAACAACCATACACACTCACAGCTATGGTCAATTTAGACTAATCAATTAACCTATCAAGTATGTCTTTGGACTGAGTGCTTGAAGATTTGCAAGGTGACCATGCAAACACAGAAAGGCCCAAACTGAGATTCGAACCCAGAACCTTCATGCTGGAGGGTGACTGTGCTAATTGTGTGTCTCCCTGTAATACAGTTTTAGTACCAAACTCCCACAGCTAATACGATAAAAAGTTGTATTGTAATCCTACGTTTAATTTGTAGAAATCACACATTTTGTTTTCTATATAATAGTTCAACAGTTTGAGGTTTTCACATCTCATTTTGAAAACATTCTTACTCAAGATGATACAAACATCAAAACAAGTGTGTGTGTTTTTGTAAAGTGATCCTGGTGGAGTCTTCATCCACTTTGTCTTGTGTACGTGTATGACACAGTGGCAGAAAAATCCCTGGCTTAGCGTCACTCAACCAGGAACAAGACAGTGTAGAACTAACTAATGAAGAGAAGCTAAACTAGTTTGAAATAACATAAATATAACCTTTGAAAAAATTAAAGAGTAAAAAACTCTCAGCGTGTTGTCGTCTCTACAGCACCATCTTTGGAAAATGTCATGTCAGTGCTTCGTCTTAAGAGATTGAGGAAAATCTTGAGGAAAAATGTAAAATTTGGAGAAATGGAAAGTGACAGGTTTGTAGATTTAATCTGTTTCTGTTCTGTTTCCATCCCTTAATGATAAAGTAATTACTCCTCTGGCCTTCAGTAATCGAAGAAGGCATTTTGGTTTTTTGGCTGAGTATTTTATGCACAAGGTTTTTTATTTCCCACAATAAAACTTCAAAAAATTCTTGTCTCTTGTCCATCTGTGATGGACAGAGATGCTCACAGTGGTTTCAAACATGTGGAGACTTGGCCTGTCAAGCCACCATGAGCTGAACTGAAGCCATTCAGCACAGCTCTAATTTCCCAGCACTGACACGAGCTGGGCCTGCTGCCAGAGCTGAGGATGCACTCACTCGTACATCCATCGCAACGCAGACTTATTACGAGCTGTCGATAAGGACACATCATCTGCCTTTTCAGCTGCAAGGTCCACCACCTGCTGGCTGCTTCCAGCTGCTCACAATGGCTCAGCGTTCATGGAAGTGCAGTCAGATCTGACACAGATACATTTTTAGAGCCTCGTCAGTCACAACAGTCTGAAAATATTCTCGTTCCCATTCATGGCTCCCGCTGTGCTCTCATTTATTTGCTGGAGAAACGACCAAGATAAGTATTCTAGACAAATCATAGCTTCACCACTGCTGAGTAGTGGATTTAATAAAATGCTGCTCCACTCCCACAGGCCAGCTTGGAGTCTGCAGAGTGATGTTACTTCAGTCAGGGGCAACAACGTTTTTGGTAAGTAGAATTATTCCAGTAAAAATAGATCTGGGGACTAAACCATAAATGGTGTAAAGGTGAAATTTTAATGGAAGATAAAAGGTTGTAATTTTGTTCTATCCAGTTTTTCTGTGTCTTCATTTACATTAGCATATGAACCATATGTTACACAGTCACATCCTTTATATCCACATATTCCTTAGATGGTATTCTTTTCTCACAGTCTTTATTTTCTTTTTTATTGTTTACATATATATTTTAAATTGCATAATATGGATAACCAGTGATTTTGAACTTTGCAAAAGTGAGTTCATAATAATTATTATTATTATTTTACATATTTTTGATTGAGTGCATCGTTTTCCAATAACTTTATAAAACAATGCACCAAAAAACCAACTTGACAAAATCCTCTTGCCAAACTGAGCAACCATGTAGGTGTTTGGTCAGGATGGAGAGACAATACACTCAACAGTCCCTCTAATGTGACCTCAAAAGTCCTCATTTGAGATGAACCTTCCTGGAAGGACAGCCTTCTCAGAAACACGTGGTAAAACAGCATGTTAATCATTACGAGAGCTGCTGCGGTGAAAAACTATTAAGAGTAGGGAGGAGGAGAAAATGGCAGCAAGTGATGGGAGAACTATTCTCCACATGTGGAAAGGCTGAGTTAATAAAACAATACAGATGAGTTCGTACAGGGAGAAAATGTGTTGTTAATCTTGCCACAGACGTGCTCATATTTCAGAGAGGAAAGTGATCACAGCATTAAGACAGCTGGCAACTGGAAATCTCTAATAGCGCAGCAGTGATGACTCCAGTAACAATTACAGTGCTTTCATAGCCTCATGTTGTGATGCAGTTGATTTCATTTCCACTCATCGGTGACCTTGCAGGCTCACCAGAGGGCACTCATGTTTGTGGGATAAACCCTGATGGGATGCATCTGCATTATTCCGTGAATGAAGACATTTCTGTCACAGAAAGTGGTGTTGCAGCATCAGCTCTTACAGAGGTCCAGAGAGTGGGGTGATCATGAAGCAAATAGCCAAGACTGGAAACAGCTGCAGGACCAGTCTCTGAGTGGCCCAACAAAACCCCACCGAACATCTGTGGAGAGACGTGAAGCTCGCAGTTCACATACATCCTCCATCAAGTGTGATGAGTTTGAGAGGAAAGAAATAAACTGCTCCAATTCTGATTGACTATAGTAAGTGAAGTTTAATGTATAGTGCAGAATTTCAGGGCTATGGATGGTGTTAGGATTATTAATTAGTCATGTGCTTACACCCTCTGGTTTGTGGACTTGTGTTATGAAGCTTGGAGTATTTGAACCTCACCATGCTGGTTGTTTGGAGCCAGAAGTGACCATATTTGGAAGTGAAGGGAATAGTCACTGCCTATTGTGTATGAGACTCAACTTCAACCAAACCTGTCAATTAATATAACCATACTTTTTTTTTTGTTCCAATAGCCCTTCAGATCACCAAGAAGAAGAGTTGTTTTTAGCATTTAACATGAGAATGACTTGTGGAAAAAATATTTTATGATTGAAAATGACAATGTTTGAGCTGAAGTCCACTGGGGACAGAGTTCCTGCGATAAACGATGGGCTGTCCAGGGTGTACCCTCTTATTGCACATTACCAGCTGGATAGCTTCCAACCCCCATGGCACACAATGTGATCAGAGTGCATAGATGATGGATGGATGGAGAAGTGGAGCCAGCCTCTAGAGGCCTTTGGGAGTATTGCACTTGTCTTGCACTTCTGCATCGGCCTCGTTTTCGAACCAGCTGCTTCATCCATTTCTATATACAGTGGTACAGTTGTGTGTTTCTTGCATTGGGGAAGTGTATTTCAGAGCCTGGATTGTGCGGTGCTGCTTGACTTGGGTTAACGTGGCTTTGCAAACTGATGCTTGGACTCCGTATGGCTCAATTTTGATATTGGACTGAATGAACTTTGAGGGTTTTTTAATAAAAGCAGGTAGTGATGCTACTGCTGCTGCTGCTGCTGTTGTTGTGTTGGTTTTGGCCTCACATGTTGCTTGCGTAAATGTCAGGCTGTTTGTCTCCCAGGCTGCGTCACACTTCCTTTCTCGACTGTCCGGTGCACTCTGAAGACCATCTCCCCATTCTGTATCCTGTAAACAAATCATTTCCCGCCCCAGCGTAGCACATGAGATACATAAATAGGCTGCGGTGCCTTGATAACACACACGCAGAGAGAGTGTATATGCACATGCGTTAATGGGAATTCCACCTGCGGTTTCTCTTACAGATGTTTATCTGAAAACAGCACACGCAGCCAAGAGGCTACTTCCCATTCTTCCACCGCCCCGCCACCTGATCCAGGAAAAGACTGTGTCGGTGGATATTTTTCACACTTCGAGCAGCGTTTTCTTGGCAGTTACGGTTTGCGTGGGCAGAGAGTCATCAGTCATATTCTCACATGGCTCTTTCAGCTGCTGTCAGCTTGCACAGCAGAGGCCAGATGGTTCTGTGTGAGGCCCGTTCAGAGGACTGGCCCCACAGCCTCGACAGCTCATTAGTGTTTGACCAGCGAGTCGCCCTGCAAACAACGCTGAGCGGGAACAGCATCATCTGCAAAGGAAGCTGCACAGACACTGATCTGTCTTCTTTCCTTCTAATGATAATAAACATTTTTGTTAACTGGTTTTAACTTATTTCTTATATTTTTTATTTATGTATTTTTTTGCACTAGCCGTCTCATTTTTCTATTTCCCCACTGCAAATAATTTGTTCACACTGTAGCTCCTTACTTCTTCTATCAGCAGGATATCTTTAAACTTGTAAATCAATTCCATCACATTTAGCTGACAGGTACAGCAGGTTTTGAGCCAAGGAAATACCGACGGGGAGCATTGAGACGTTTCTGCCATCAGGCCTGTTTATCTAATAAAACAGTGCTTGTAAAGAAATTAATAAAAAAAAAACCATCTGAACCGATGCAGCAGAACCAGAAATCTTTTATCTTTTTTCATTTCCTGCATTTAATCACATGATCAAAGTATACAGTATAACATGCAAATATCTTTACAGCACTGCTGAAAACTGATGTCTAAATACATATACAGATGTAGCTAGTTCATCATCCTTGGAATAATAAGTAGGTGAAGTGGTGGGGTGACATGAATGGGAATCCTAACCAGCTGGGAGACTATGTGGACACAGAGAAACAGGTAGAGCAGGTCACGAGTGGCGGCTGTTTCCGCTCCATTTGTTTTTTCCTGTTGAATGAGCAACAAGTGGCGTACGAGGCTCTGCACGCCGCTGAGAGAGGGAGAGGGGTCAATTATCTGACGCAGAGTGAAGGGAAGTAAGAGGCAATGGGACAAGTGAGAAAATTCATCTTAACATTTTTCTTAAATCCAAGCAGGCATTTGGGAACAGCTGGAACATCTGTACATTATGTTAATGTAATGTGGTGAACATAAAGATGGAGTAGATCGTCATCTGAGAGAAAAGCCTCAGGGTAGAGGTGGCAATTATCTCCACCTTCAGTCCCTGCTCGACCACGATGCTCCTTGTCCTCCTGGATCCCAATTAGATGTTTGAGGCCCGGGCGCCCACTGACAACCCGCTATCTTTAACAACTGCAGTGTCACTGTCAGCCGTAAACAGGACGACCTTTCAAGTTTGGCTTGCACCGGAGCTTGTGCTGTTTTAAAAACGAGCCAGAAATATCTCTTGACCGACATTGGAGACAGAGGATTGTGTTCAACAACAGCATTTCACCAAAGCAGGCGTGAATTACCTGTTAAAAAAACAGATGGTGGACTTACCCCACAGTATGTGAACATAGAAAGTTCAAAGAAAACAATCCACTTCAGAGAAAGTGCTCTGATTTCTTTTAAAGCAATAATGTTTACATACATATACAAAGTCGGTCCATTCATCTTCACTTTGAAGCTATCTGTATCTGAAGGATGAAGGGCCACAGGTAAACAGGAAGATTCTTAAAAAGCACCAGGAAGAGAGAGAGGGGGGAGAGCAGAGGTCACAGGATCCATCACAGGTTAATACAGTATAAACAAACAAAACCCATAGACGCGTAGACGAGCACTGCATCACTCACTTCTTATTATGCAAGTCTGTGACATCTGGGAAACAGCTGTTGTGAGTCTGGTTCTTTATGTTATAGTAGCAGCAGCTGGCAGCACTTCCTCTGTAATCTAAGAAATACAAGGACACAGACGAAAGAAAGAACTGAGCCTTAGACATTTTGAACCAGAATTTTTCAGTTTTAATCGTGGGTCCAATGGGACCAATCCTCTATGATGACATCACATCATGTCACCAATCAGAAAATCTGATTTTTCTGATTGGTTAAAATATTTTAAATGACAGCCCAGTAGTGGCATTAGGAGGCATTAGTCCCATACAAAAATGCTCACTTCTTTGTTTTTTTTTTAATAAAATGGTAGTAATAAAGTTTTTTCATTAATTAATTTTTTTATGGGCTCTCAATATTACAAGTTATCAACCTTTGAATGTATTTCTGTTCCTTATGGCGCATTTACACTGGTACCTACTCACTTCACTTCGCCTTGGATCACTCGGGATCGGCGCCCATCGGTTGCATTTACATTGCAGAGGATAGTCTTTCCTCCGTGTAACTGGCCATTATTTGTGACGTCATCTTTAATGCGATTCTTTCGTGTCTGACCGCGCCGTCCAGCTCCTGCTGAATTTTCTCATCGGTGACTAATGACAGAAAGGTTTGCACCTCGTCCTGAGTCCATGGGGCAGGATTTCTAACAGATGCCATTTCTCTTCTTGTTTTTATTTCAATCACGTTTGCACAGTTTGCCGAAGATTTAACGTGTTCGTGGGGACAGATTACGTGCCCCGCAGTGATGACGCAATGACGCAGTGACGATTCCGACCAATAAGATTTTAGTACCTGCTCTGACCTGACCCGGTACTTTTTTTGGAACCGCAGGAGAAGAGGTACGAAAAGTTGTACCAGGTACCAAGTTCCAGGTGCTTTTATGCCAGTGTAAATGCGCCACTAAAGTCTACTTTTCACAGCAGGAAGAAGGTCTTTACCCCCAGTGGGATTAGTAGAAACTCATTTGGATTTTAATCTCCAAAAAGTCAGCTGGAGGTTTGTAAGACATAAAGTGAAAAACAAAAGTATATAATTATTCATCCACAGCAAATGTCAGACGTGTGAGCAGATGGAAACTTCCACATGGTTTCCAGGGAGAGAGACGGAGCAGCCGGAGGCCGGACCTGCAGAAATGAGCTTGGATCAGTTCATTCCTTCAGATTGTTCTCCAGCAGCAGCGCTTGGCAGGAGTTTTGTAAGTCAATACTGTGACATTGATCTCAATCAGGCATTCTAACCAAAAATACAACATCTAATCAAATGGTGTGACAGTGATGGCTCACACCAATTTCAAAGGCAGACAAACTGTATGTCCCACTTGAGTGATCTTTACCTCCTGTAGGGAACCTCGTCAAAAATGTGTGAAATTGCATTTTACTGCAAGAAAATGGGTTTGATATACTCACAGATAAAACTGCAGCTGAATAATGACTTGTGTGGTAAAGATGAGCCATCCGTACAGAAAATATTTTTCCATTTCTGTAAGAGATTACCACAGCTGGAGGACGGTCATCCCACTGTTATGATGGGGGTTGAGGTCTGGGGATTTTTTTTGGTTTCCCTTTTTTGTGTGAATCTTCAGATGGATGAGAGGAAGATTTATGGCATTGATCATTGCATTGATTTAAGCTTCCCCTATAAAAGATCCTCATTGGTTGCTATGGTTTCAAGTCTACACTAAATCCACAGCAGCTTTTGCTCTCACCAGGCAGGTTGGTGTGAATGAAGGTAGGAGAAACCTGTGAGGAAGTAGGAAGCAGAGATGGTGGTGACTAATGAACAGACATGATGCTGCAGGTAAACGTGCATACTCTTTAGAGTTTAATTATAGCAAGACATAATTAGGAGCACCAGCCAAAGGGGTAATAGATGTTTCTCCTTCTCACATCTTTGTTAAAAATTCACACCTGCCTGTTTTTCTTCTGTGATTTTTACCAGGTGATAATTTTGCTCAGAGTCTCATATAAAGTTAATCTATAGGCGAGATCTCACTTTTTTTTTTTTTTTTTTTTTTTTTTTTAATTTTCTTTTTTTTT
>OOFC01020056.1:51785-95158 GCA_900323345.1 Pseudochromis fuscus
GTAATAGATGTTTCTCCTTCTCACATCTTTGTTAAAAATTCACACCTGCCTGTTTTTCTTCTGTGATTTTTACCAGGTGATAATTTTGCTCAGAGTCTCATATAAAGTTAATCTATAGGCGAGATCTCACTTTTTTTTTTTTAAATTTCACTTTGTTCCTGGTGTGTGTGGTCAAGGGGATGAGGCATGCAGCAATAAATGTTTGAGTCATGAAGGAAACAGGTTTATCAAAAATAACACTGGTCTGCAAATTATGGAAAATGATCAACCTCTGAGATGAAATGCTAATTAAATAAATAGACAAAGTGCTACATCTTACATATTTTCAGTATGAATTAGAAAACAGGTGATGAGGTTTCAGTGTATTTGGTCTCCACTGTCTGAGAGGTAAGGTGGTGGCTAAAGTTTTCATGATATGAAACATAAAAATGTTACATGAAAATAAATAAATAAATGAACAGTTATTGGTATCAATAAAAAGATACATTTATAGCTATTGATTGGGGTGGCACCACTCTCATTGCTGTATCACATTTTGCAGAAATGTTGTAAATAACCCTAAGTATATTTGTTTGTTTGCTAAAAACAACTGTTATTTTATTTTGGTGCTTATTATCTTCTATTTAAGTCAGCTATGGTTAACTTCCGGTTTTTTTTATTTGTGATGCTTTTATTTTGGAGAGACTTCTTCCTATTTTAACTTTCAGCACGGGTTACCATAGCGACAAACAGGACAAGAAAAGGAAAAGGATCACACAGAGTAAAGAGTTTTGTTTTTGTACCTAGCGGCCCCCCTTGATGGAGTCACAAGCTTTTATGGTGTCTTAGGTGTTTTTTGGTGTTAAAGGTGTTAATGGTTTTTATGGTGTTTACGGTGTTTATATTTACACCAGAAACACCATATCGAAATACCACACTGATGTCAGAGAGACGAGACAAATCAACACACTGGATCCCACACGACCATCCTGGAATGATGAGGCCTAAATGTATTGATAAGGCATAACTCATGTAACACTTGAAGGAAGAAAATACACATCCCTCCCGACAAATGACAAGGTGACTCCAATAATTACAACCGTGCTTATGTTATTGTGGCCAGTAACTGATGTCTGTGAATTTCACATATTGCTGTGGAACAAAAATGATTTGGTCAGTTTGACAATTTTATTGAGTCCTGTCCTACTTCTGCTCTGCTACTCTGTGATTTACAACTCATAAAACGTAACATAAAGTAGCCCATGGCTCCCAGAAGACATGTTTGCTGCTCAGTCTCACAAGCCTTAATTTGTTCAGATGTGTCAAGGGTAGCGGGAAGGAGGACCCAAGTGCAGAACTCCAAGTAAAAAAAATAAATCTTTAATAAATAAAAACCAACTGAAAGCACTGCATAATCATGGCAGGAAAAACATCAGGAAACTAACCAAAAAAACAAAACTACAAAAACCCCAGAAATACAAAAACCACAGGAGCAGGAACCAGGGACAGGGATCAGAAGACAAACAAACCAACACAGGACAGTGAGACACATGAGGTTATATACAATGAGTAACGAGGCACAATGACACTCAGGTGGGATGAACAATCAGGGAACAGGTGTGACGAGACAAATCATGACAGGTGTGAGACAAGGCTGGGAAGGGGAGGAAAGCTTGGACATACAGTATACATCAGGAACAGGACTACAAAATAAAACAGGAAATGACATGACAGCTGAAAATACACAGAATGATGATTGAATGTGGAAAGACAGACAAAGACCAAAACAGCCATAGAAACCAGAAAAAGAAACAAGAGTAAATACAAAACTAAATACACGAAATCATAATCAAAACCAACTGAAATACATGGAATCATGACAAGATGTTGGTCCTCTGAAATAAATACTCCTTTTCCTGTTTCTGTATCCCACAACATGTTCATATACCAAACTCCTGGATTCAGCCCACAAACCAGTCACTTTGTCCATCTCTTCATTTAAAGTCTTTGGTGAAAGACTGTAAAAAACAGATGTGACACTGCCAGTAGCAGGCTTAACATCAAATATCACATCAAATCTCATTTGCAGGTGTTACTCCAAAACTTAATTCTTCTATCTCTTTTTCAGCCATTTAAATAAATAAAATAAAATCCACTTCCATGTTTTAATTAAGGTGTATTGTGCATCATGTTTGCAGGTATAAAAGACAGTATTTAAATTAAACATGTCTCTCTCTGCGCCTCAGGTCTGGACTGCTGTCTCTCCTTCCCACATTTTGACACTAACCCACAAGTGTAGCTAATGAGCAGCAGAGGAGCTGGGTTGTTCTCACCCAGAAATGGTAAATATTGGACTAACTACATGCTGGGTTTATTTAAGCAGACAAGATGTGCTGTTTTTACCCAACATTTAGTTGTTTGGCTCTTGGCATCTTTATGGTGGCCCTGAAGGGTAAACTACATCGACAAATCACACAAGAAAAAGAAAATCACACGAACAAGATATCGTTCCCACCAGAAGAGGTAGGTACCTGCCGTGACCAGGATCTGGATGCTGATTGGATTGTCTTTCTCACAGGTAGAAACACCAGACGTTTACAGTGAAGTCTGGCTACCATCGAATAAATGTTCATTATCTTCAGTTATTTTCAGTGAGGCTGCCAGGAACGAAGGCGCTTCAGCTGAGTACTGTGTCGTGACAATAATGACAGTCAAACACACCCGCACATGTAATAATGCGATTATACAACTCTTACCAACAATATAAAATGTCTAATCAAACTGTATTCATACTGAGGGCATTTCACTCTCAAAATGTAAAAGTTTTTTGCTGGTATTCTCATTCTCTCTGTTTCAGTGTAAATACATGAGCTCTGACATTAACTACTCCCTGTCAGCCAGCTAACTCGGGCTTATGTTTTCTAGACATTGTGACTTCTCTAAACTGAATAAAGATCACACATAGCGACACAAAACTGCTGTGCTAGGTCAATTATGTTGTAACGAAAATATCTGCTGAAATAAAAAATGTGATTGGCTGATTGGAGAGCTGTCAGTCACAGGTCAGTGCTCCTCAAGACTCCACGGTGAGCAGATGTCCATGTCATCTGAGGGATGGAGGATCGAACATGGCGATAATAGCTACTAGCTGTCCTCCAATGACCGCATGACCTCATCGATTTGACACTGTTCCAGCTGTGTGCCAACAGAGGCAGGAGAAGAAGAGGAGAGCGGAGGAGAAGGAAGTGGGTGAGATCATGGATCAGGAGGTGACAACAATTTGGCATCAACTCCGACACTAAAACAAGTGATCATCGTCAATACGCTGCCGTGCGCTATGCATAAGTTTGATTATCCTTGGGCATGAGCTGTGAACGCTGGCAACACGTTAAGCATTCATTGGTATTATCTATAAGTTATTAAAACATTCTATATAAGTTACTAATGCATGTATACGTCCTACTCATTATGAATACATTATGTATATGCCCAACATTTAAAAAAAACATCCACAGTTTAGCGTATCCCAGTCTTTTAAAGAAGTTTTAGCATGTGCTGACACATCTAGCATTATAGAACAATGAAGCTCATGGTTGTAGCATGCTAACTTATCAGGCATCATCTCTGGTTATTTAATTTAATTAAAATTATAAGAAATAGCTGCATATTTAGCTTTAATTCTTCATTCAAATTCTTATCTCAGTCATTCTTTAAAAGTTCACACCAGTTTTGCTTGGTGAGCATTGTAAATAAATCATACACAAGGTGTAGGTCCTACCTCCATGTGGGCTTTCTCCACCATTCACAAACACCATTAAGCTAATTAATAAAATATGATTTTTAAGCACATTAGTCATGTGACTCCAGGGACCGTAATGACGATTGGTTGTCCAGTCCAACACTTTAGTCCAGAATGAAATATCTTCGGTCGATATCTTCGATCGATGGTTATGACATTTTGTGCGGACACTTGAGGTTTTCAAACAAACAACAAACTTCAATTTACTTCTAGTAAATAGCCAATAGCATGTTGACGTTTATGGCTTTGTGTAAAACATCTGGGACCACAAAAGGATAAACAGAATAAAATTTGTTTTGACTTTGACTTTTATCTGGCTCCACCATAATTTTAATTTGTCAAATACTCTGGTTTAATAGGTGCAAATAAAACAGCCTCAGATCTTCTTTACGCTTTAATCAGTGTGTTAACAAGGGGAAGTAAACACCAGCGTGGTGTCACTACGAACATGGGAGCATTTACTTGCCAAATCCCCCTTGGGTGTCTTCAAACCGAGTTTGACGTCATGTAATCCACCCACACGCAATCACAGCAGGTTACTTGACAGGTTTTCAATTAGTAAATAAACAACAATATCAATATTAAACTACTTCCTGTTGTATATCGAGAAGTTGAAGGTAGAACAATAATTTCTTGACGAATAACGTTGGCGCCTTAATGATTCCTACCTGGGCGTGGGTGGGTTGGGGGGTGGGTCATCACTAATGCATGAGCCATTTAGCGTGTACTGGCCCAGCCAAAACGGATAATTGCACCCATTCAGCCATTCTGTGTGAGAGTGCAGCTCTGAACCCCCCACTCTGTCTGAAATGACAGCTGGAGAGCAGTGGGCACTGATTAGACCACTGACTGCGGAGAAACGCATGTTCTCTAACTCCTCATTGATTTCAGACTGCATAAATAATGAAGTACTGTCTTAAAAAATTAGTAGGTAGTGTTACTGTAAGGATGGAGCGTGCTATGTTTCAACAGAAGTCTTTGAAGTTTAGGAAGTATTTCTGTTTGAAGGATGCCATAGGAGCAGTAAATATTCATGAACGTGTATTGTTCACTCCTTTTTTCATTTTTTTATCATTTGCTTTCAAAGTGTCAGGAAGTGACTGAATGGGAGTGTATCTAAGTGGATCGAGTATTTCAGAGACTTGAGAGGGCACGGTGAAGAAGCAAATGCACATACTAATGGCTGTGTTATTTTCCTGCCTGTCTTTGGACATAATGGCCGAGCTCTTATACAAGACATTTCTCTCCGAGAGGAATCTCATCCCCAGTAACATGAATTTACTAAATGGTAGTAAAGAGCTTTAGGCTGCCCAGCAAACACTCAACTTAAAGTTTCCTGCTGTTAGCTGACTCAATATTGCAGCCGCAGTGGAAATGTCACCCAAAAAAAAAAGATCAATTAGTTACTCGTCAGTTTGATTATACAGAGTTTATGGATCTATATTTAAATGTTTCTTGGAAATGCTTTCCACTATGGTCAAACTGTTTACATCCACAATCCAACTGGGAGATATCTGAGTATGAGGTTTGGACTTCTCAGAAAAGCTTTTTTGTTTTTTTAATCTGCTGGCACAAACCCAGTCAGGTCATTCAGCCACAGTTTACTGTGGAGACATCGTCCTCTTCCAGAGCAGGAACAAGAGCAACGCGTTCGATGAGCAGGAAACTCGAGAGTCCACATGGCTCATAAATATATATTGTTTGTATATTTCTCTTGTGACATGTCTGTTATTTTGTTTAACATCAAATTAAGAAGATTCTCGTTTCAGAAATGTACAGAATTAGACAAGAAGATTAAAAGGTTCTTCAATATATGAGGTTGTTTTAATAAAGTGATTTCATAAATGTTTTATTTTTTCTGGGAGTTACATTACAAGACTGATACCACTCTCATGTCTGTGCTGTAAATATGAAGCTAATGCCAACATCAGGTTTGCCTGAAGAATTTGGTATTTCAACATCCTCATGTTGGTTGTTTGACCATATTTGGATGTAAAGGGAGGAGTGTGGAGGCGGGTCTAACCCTTGAACCTGAGGGCACTGTCCATTGTGTATGAGACTCAGTCGGGTTAATTAAACTAAACATGACTCTAAGCCTTTCTGATTTTTGAAGCCTAACATCAACTTAATTATGTTTTAATTGTTTTTCTTTTTTCTTTTTTCTTTTTTTTTTTGATGTACCACCAGATCACTAAAAAGAAGAATTTACTTTAACTAATGTAATTTAAAATATATGTATTGAGAATTTCATGAATGAAAATGATGATTTTTGAATTAAAATCAGATGGAGTAAGGGCTTTTTGGAGGCAGCATCTAGTGGCCATCAGTGGTATAGGGGTGGTATTCACATTTGTTTTTATTGAACAATAAAATCTAAAATATTAATGATCAAATGTTTTGGTGCTGGTAGGTAGACATTTGTTTCTTTTGGACAGATTCACCATTTTTAGTTTTCATGCTAAGCCAAGCAGGTTTTTATTTTTATTTTGAGTTTATTGATAATAAAGGAGTGGTATCTGTACTTTCATCTAATCTCTGGCAAAATAAATAAATAAATAAAAATGATCATCATCATCATTATTGCTTTCATATTGAAGAATAAAAATATTTGTTGGGGATTTTCCCAATATAGAGGTTCAGGCTTTCAGGACCATGAAGGTGAGCGGAGGGCGAGAGTGTAAGTAAAAAGTTTTTAATGAGTTTCTGGCAGAGTTTTCAAACAACCAGGTGAGCAGGATGAGGATTCTTCAAAGGTCTGGAGTGAGGAAGCTGCAGACGCTGGTGAGTCTGTGGGTCCGGGTTTGGAGTCTGAGGACAGAACAGATGAAGCCACGACACTGGAAACAGGAAACACAACGTTAGCATGAGGAACAGATGTCAGACAGTGAATCTGATTCGTGGTGTCGAAGAATAAACTGGCCACAGCGTGTACTGCAGAGGCGACAGAACGATCTGGTGACGAGTAGCAGGAAATCCAGGTCTTATGTATCATGCCGAGTGATTGCAGGTCGGTATCTGGTGTGCGCCTCTGGCCTCTCTCGGGCTCCGCTCCGAGGATCAGTGCCGGCCCTATCTAGACCGACGATCTGAGGCGAGAAAATTGATGAATGCGGTGGATATTTTGGCACTGACAATTTGCAAAACAACAAAAAGATCTTTCCAGGAAACACAGCTGCATGAACTGCATGAACTGCATGCCACATCGCAGATCCAGACTTCACCTTCTAGTATTTTCCTCTCTCATTTGAGGCCAAATGAGCATCTAACTAAGCAGCTCTGCTTGTCTGGCCTTTCCGTTGGTCTCCTGGACAGATGTGGGAAACAAACAAGTGCCAATTATTCAAAACCACAGGCATTTGAATTCAGTCCTGAAAACAAAAACAACACATAAAATCATTAACTGGGTTTTATAGACATGCATATTTTTCATGATGTTTGTGCTTTTAAGTGGAAGTGTATTCAGCAGTCAATCATCAAACCTCTCTTGTATCTTTTTAATTTATTTTTCTCGCAAGCTGTTGGGGACTGACTCAGCTGTTTTCCATATGTCCTGATGACTGGTACTGGCTTCCTCTTGAAGCTGGGCACAGTAAACTTCATCAGTGCTCTCGCTGTTCGTGGGCAGTCATCACACATTACATTACATCCATCCTCAGCTGAATATAAGTTGAGCCTTAACCAGACTTGAAAGCCGACCAGCCAGGATTCAAGTGCCAATTTAAATGAAATGCAGCGTGGATTGTCATCACCGAGGTCCTGGGTGTTCAGCTGGTGTGTTGCTGGCGCTCTGATTATTATGTGAGGGCTGCAGAGGAAGAAAGCGGCGGCGGTGGCAGGCGTGGGGGAGTTGGTGTGATATATAGTCCACCAGGGTCAACGCTGATGGAGCCGTAGATTCAAAGGGCAATATCAACGTTCTTTCACTGTTGGATATTTTGTTTCCTACCGTGCGCGCGCACACACACACACACACACACACTCAGGGGCGCAGGAGAGCAGGGAGTGCTGTCCATTAGTGGCCCACAGGAGACTGGCCTTCTGCTAAACACATAATGCTTCTGTGGTGGTGGGTGGGGGGGGGGACTCCCTTTAGGGTAGTTGACTGAAAAATAATTCTCCTGCTCTTCACAGATCATTACTTCTTCATCCCCGCACGCAGGATTGAATCGGTTTCACTTATTATTTGGGCTTTTGTTCCTATGGCTTTTCACTTCAGGACAGTCATGATCACGAAGCACTGTGGCAGAACAGCTGTGAAAAATATTGATATTCAGCACCCTGATGACATTGTCGTAGCAAACAGATATTTTAGTTCTAGTTTAAATATCAATGATAATTTTATTACAGCTTGGCTCTTATTTTCATTATTTGCATCTGTTACACTTCAGTTTAGCAATATTTAAATTGATGAGTATGGGGAAAACCCGACCCATTAAGGAAAATGGAGATTGATTTATTTTAAATTTGAGCTACAAAACAACTGGATAAATTAGGACCAAATCATATGAAGGGATAAAATGCATTGAGTAGGGATGAGAACAAGTAATAGAATATTTTTTTACTAATTTGATACATATCTGATCAATCTTTTTTCTTTAATTTCAATTTTCAATCAGAAAATATTCAGTCAATATTTTTTTCCCCACAAGTCATTGTGATGTCATTAGCTAAAGTTAAATCCTGTTATCAGTGACATAGTACGGAAGCGCTGAACTGCCACAGATCAAAAATAAAAATGGACCAGTATCTCGTTATAACGAGATAATTTTCTCGTTTTAATGAGATAAGTTTCACGTTTTAACGAGAAACGTATCTCGTTATAACGTGATAAAATGACTTATATTGTTGTAGAGCACTGATAGAAGATGTAATGTATGGAAGCGCTGAACTGCCACAGATCAAAAATAAAAATGGATCAGTATCTCGTTTTAACGAGAAAATTATCTCGTTAAAACGAGAAACCTATCTCGTTATAACGAGAAAGTTTTCTCGTTATAACGACATAAGTTTCTCGTTTTAACGAGATACGAATTTATCTCGTTATAACGAGAAAACTTTCTCGTTATAACGAGATAAGTTTCTCGTTTTAACGAGAAAACTTTCTCGTTATGACGAGATAAGTTTCTCGTTTTAACGAGAAAAGTTTCACGTTATAACGAGATACGAATTTATCTCGTTATAACGAGAAAACTTTCTCGTTATAACGAGATAGGTTTCTCGTTTTAACGAGATAATTTTCTCGTTAAAACGAGATACTGATCCATTTTTATTTTTGATCTGTGGCAGTTCAGCGCTTCCATAACATAGTGGTCCATCTGAAAAAAAAACTTAATTAAGTAGATATTCAAGAAGAGAAATATTTAGGGGTGCAGTTAGTTTGATCCACAGTCCTGGTCTCCAATCACCCCAGCCCTGAACTCAAGTCTCATACACATTGGGCAGTGTGATCAGGTTTGAGGATCAGACCCGCCTCCTCACTCCTCCCTTTATGTCCAAATATGGTCACTTCATGCTCCAAAAAACCAAATGGTCATGTTCAAATACCAATATCCTGGCTTCAGATTGCGAGTCCACAAACCAATGGGCACCATGACGTTTGTGTATTCTATATACAGTCTACTCAGCCATGGCAGCATACTAAAAATATTGTATTGGCCTGAATGTAAGACATTATTTTAGTGTTTGATATGATAAAATGAGGAGTTGTGTCTCCTGTTCAGAGAGCACGTTTGTATTCCCATAGTTACAAAGTCCATTCATAGAGTTTCTGATTTGATGTGTTGCATGTGTTGCTGCCACATAGGAAATAAATTTTCCGACTGGTGAAAATGAGTTGAAAGCGTCAGACAGCGTCAACTGCAGAAACACCGCGGACCGAATTACTTGTCAAACAGCCAACAGTTACCAATGAGACAGATGAAGAGCTCAAAAAAAGGCAGTGTGAGAACTGTCAGAGAAAATCACTGTGACGGCCTCCAGGCCTCGCAGGACAGTGTGTGAGTAAGTGATTTAATGAAGCTGGTGTAGGTTTTATTCAATACTTTAACGGAAGAATTTCATTATTTTTTCTACTTTTACATCCTGTGATGAGTAAATATATGGATGTATTTTTAGTGCGCTTACTCAATCTGGAATGTGAAATATTACATGACGACGTGATGCGTGACAAATGTGAGAAACAACATCCCTAACGCTGAGTAGCATTAAGAAGCAGCATGACACAGGGTCTGCTCCACATAATGACAGCAGCTAAGAGCTCCTGTGGCTCTGTGTCCAACCAAGTCCTGAAGGCTGATAATGGCTCTCACCAAATGGGATGACCCTTGACCTCGGAGAGAAGGCAGAGCCTCAACGCTGCATCTGCATAGCAACAAACCACACTGCACTTGTGTTGCCTCCCTCCTCTGATCTGTGTCTGGTGGAGCTGGACTTCACTGGACAACACTTAGGATTCTGACATGTTTCATGCAGCTCCACTATAGTAATTTGATGCTGTTGGTTTACAAGTTTCATTTGAAATCTTTGTAAATTGAAGTAACCAGTTGAAAGCATCTTCTCACTCAAAGAAGAAAAGCAATCGTGCTGCAAAAAGATTAATGGGCAGTCTTTTATTTTAAAGGGAATGACTTGCACAAGATGAGCTCCATGAATTGATCCAGCTCTCACTTTCCAGCTCACATGTCTTCATCATTCAAATGCTTTCAGAATTTGGAGACACAACAATCCAATAATGATACATAATTCATATATAACATGGAAGCTCCTCATCTTGTGTGTACAGTGGAATGTAATGTGCACCCTCTGAATTACATCCTCGTAACGCCGCCGACAACAGAGGTTTGTTATTCCACCAGGCAAGGTAAGTCAAGATGGTGCCTTTTCCACAGCGTCGCACCAAGTGAATCATATGGTGAAAGGACTCGGGCTGAGCCTTTCTCCATGGAAACTGTGTTCGATATTGTCATGACAACCTTCAACAGAGGAGAAAAAAATAAAACGAGGAGTGAGGGGAAAAGGTATGAGGGAGTAATCGAGGATGACAGAACGAGTCCCGCTCTCAACTTCCAGCTCCGACTGGCTCTTCTCTGCTCCAGCTCATCTTCTTTCATGAATCATTGCATCATAAATCTGTCAATCATCTTTCCTCCGGGTCTCCTGAGCCGGTGATGCCGCCGCACTAATGGAGTTATTCAGGTGTGAAAAACTATCAGCTACAAGTGTGAGGACTGCTTTGTGTTGATAGAGTCATCAAAATATGGCACTCAGACAAATCAAAGGAGGCAGCTGGACAGTTATTACCTCTGAGCACAGAGACGTAAAGACGACCGTGGAGGTAGTGTTACCTGCAGGAGGTAGTGAGATCATTTGTGGTGTATGATGTCCACAGTATGACTAGAGGTGGGTTCAAATGTGATTACGATGATAACTGTGATGTCATGGTGTGACATCACAGTTCTCTTTCCAGATGCTGCATGCTGCTGTGGGCGGAGCTTTCTGGGAACCTGTGGTGCACACCTGATTTCCATCCTGCAGACTCAGTGTTTAGGACCTGGGTTTCCAGCACTTCTCTGTCAGATTGTCCTGTCGCCTTTGTGGTACATGGCCAGGTCCAAGCCTTAGCATAAGATCTAGTAATTTCCAGTTTTCGTCTTCCCTGCTTACGTTCTGTTTCTATCTGCAGTATCTGTACCTTCCTGTACTTACCTCAGATTCCTCGCTCTGAATCACCACCTGTCGCCCTCCAGCAGTCTGTTCCCCTTCACCTCGAACCAGAATCATTCACCTTTCACCCAGCGTTCCTCCGTGGATCCTCGAACAAGATCCCTACTCACCCAGTTATTTGTTATCGATCCTGTGCATACATTAAATCAGCTTTTAATTGCATCACCTCATCATTTCCTCTGAGATCCTTATGTGCGAACTTACTCACGGGAACCTTTCCCAACATGTCATGTATGAACACGACATTTAAACCGCAGCAAAACTGATAATTTATCGGAACACATTTATAAATCTACAGCACAGCAAAACTCAACTGCAGCATCTTTCTTAATAATCTGTTCAAGTGGTGCTTCATTTGAATAGTAGGCATCATGAATGCATCCCATAAGGGCTGCTGTTCTAGTGGCTGAATGAATTAAGGTGATATTGATGGTAATTCAGTTCAATTTATTTGTATCACTCAAAATCCTAACAGCCAAGTCAAGACCTTGGAGTATTTTAGAGAGAAGTCCAACAGTTCCCTCTTTGGGAAGCATTTGGCCACAGAGATACCTGCAGCAGAGGAAAGGGAGAAGAGGCATAAAATTTACATAATGTTATGTTGGTCTGTAAATGTATGGAGAGTGAAAGGGTAGAGGAGAGATGCTCGGTGCTCAGGTCCTCCAGCAACATCAGGCTATAGCAGCGTAACTGAGTAGTGGTTACAGAACATCTGAGCCTATAACTTTTATCAAAAATTAAAGTGTGAAACGTTTTGATGGAGACGAAAGATAAACATTTCTTATCTAGAAATGAAGGCAGCTCTGTTATTTTCATCATCCATCCATCCATCCATCCATCCATCCAATTGGGTTTGTGGGTGACAGACGTGGTACACCCTGTACAGGTCACCAGTTCATCGCAGGGCCACTTCCGTTTATTGAAGATAAAATCGACGTAGATCCAATCAAAACACCAGATTCTTATTTCACTACGGACAAAGAAATTATTTACTTGTTTCAAATCATTCAAACTCCATTATGCATCTGGGAACAGCAACAGAGCTCTAATGGTTGATTCGTATCTGAGGTTACATTACCGCCATCACCAGCTGAATTAGATGGGCCTCTAGATGCTCCATTTATCTGTGAGAGGTGCACAGTGCATCAGTCAGCGCAGATCAAGGTGAAACTGCAGAGCTGGATAGTATCTTCTCCCCTGAAGTGTTTACTGTGTGATGGCAACAGATAAAACCATTACTTCTTTACAGGTCTTGACCCTCCACTGACAAAAAAGCATTCTCACGTAATTCAAACACAACTGAGTGTTAAGGACTGCAATTAAAGGAACGCAAATGTGTGATTTAGACAAGCAGGCAAAGCAAACAAAAGAAAACGTTAATTAAACTTAATGATGAAGTTTAAGAGAAATGGCTTCACAGTGGGCAGGAAGATCGAGGAACAAGAATAAATCTAAAACAGCTGGACAAACACTGGAGAACGGGTGGGGACGCAGGCTCGTAGCATAGGAGACCAGAGGACAAACAAACTGCCAAAGGACAAGGGGAAGACACAGTGAATAAATACACATACAAAAAAGCAGGGCCTAAATATTAGACATAAACACTGATATCAAGAGAAATTTACTTCAAACTAGAGAAATTATCTGTCCATACAACAAGTTAATTTTACTTGACAAAAAGTGTTTTGTTTCTTTTTTGCTTTTTTTTCTCTAAACTGACTTTGTTCTTCATAATATGATAGAAAAAGATTAAAATTTTTCCACTGAAGAAACTGAGAGCATTGATCTTTCTGGGTGTGAAAAGTCCTTGTTCAATAATATGACAGATGGTAATATCAATTCTATGTTCCTCTGTGGGGTAAATGAATGTGATATAATTGAAGTGGTAAGAAAATTTAAAAACAAAACATCAACTGACATGAACTTCATTGATATGGTAATCATTCAGGAAGTTACTGATGATATTGTCAGACCTTTAACCTATGTATGCAATCAGTCATTGCAAAGAGGCGTTTTTCCAAATAACATGAAATTAGCGAAGGTTATTCCAGTATTTAAAAGCAGCGATGAGGACCATATGTACAATAGACCCCTTCTTCCCCAATTTTCAAAAATATTAGAGAAATTATTTGTAAAACAATTGGATGCCTTTATTGAGAAGAAATATCACAAGCAGTTGAAAATGCTGAGTGTGCCATTGGTATTTATATTGACTTGCAGAAAGCTTTCGATACTATCATAACAACCTATTGAGAAAACTACATAGATGTGGGATAAGAGCTGTAGCATACTCCTGGATTAAAAGTTATTTAGAAAACAAACAGCAGTGTGTGCAAATTAATAATACCATGTCAGGATTTATGAAGGTTATGTGTGGAGTACCCCAGGGATCAGTGATTGGTCCAATACTCTTCATACTTTACATTAATGATATTTGTGGACTTACAGATTTGTTACAATGTGTTGTGTTTGCAGGTGACACCAGTTTATTTTGCTTCGGTTAGTAAGTTAACTCAATATTAAGAAAACAAAATTCATGGTTTTTGGAAATAGAAAATAAATCGATGTTGATGTTAAACTAAAAATCTGTGATGTTGAAATTGAAAGAGTTTTTGAGATGAAATTTTTAGGGGTTGTGATTGACTGTAAATTAACATGAAAACAACACGTTGACTTTATCAGTAGAAAAATCTCAAATTCAATAGTAATCCTGCACAGATCCAAAAATATATCACATTATAAAGCTTTGCACATAATGTATTGCTCACTCATACTTCCTTATATGTCTTACTGCATGGAAGTGTGGGGATCAACCTTTAAAACAACTATGAATTCAATAGTATTAATTCCAAAAAGAGCAATATGTATTGTTAGCAAAGCTGCTTATTATGAGCACACTACCCCACTATTTAAAAATGCCCATGTAATGAAATTTACGGATTTGGTATATTATAAAATAATGCATATAATGTTAAGAGTTCAATCAAAGGCACTGACAGACAGTGTACAGAAGTATTTTGTAACACATGAGAGCAAATATGATCCAAGACATATATGTAGGTTTACTATTCAAAAAGAAAGAAATTAAGAGGAGATGTGTTTGTGATGTTGGGGTTACATTATGGAGCAAACATGAATTTAAAAATGTGTCATTTGCTTTTGGTTTTCAAAAAAAATGTTTGTAATGTAATTTGTAATGGTTACAAGTGGGAAAGATTTGTATCATTTGTTACTCACAGTTTAAATCTTTTGCTATTTACAGTTCAAATGAACACTTACATCTTTTAGTCATTCATGATGGGTAGCTTCATTTGAGGATGTAAGGTAGGTAGATATAAGCATTTGCTTCTGCTTAAGCCTTTTCAGCCATCCAGAGGATTTTTGACATGTGTGCACACTGTTTATGTTGATTGATTATAATGATTATGATGACTGAATAAAATATTCATTCATTTAAAAAAATCAGATTGAAAAAATCTAGAAATAAGTAGGCCCGGATCGATAAATAATTTTCAAAACAAGATAAGTGATCTAAACGTAACATTTTAAATCTTGCCAAGTGCCACATACTGTTTCTGTCCTTACTGGGACTTAAACCCACAACCCTCAAGCTCTCAACCCACTGAGTCACTGCTGCTCAATCCACTCAGCCATTTTGAAATAACTTCAAACCATCTTGACTGCACTGACAAAGAAAATGCAAATAAAATGCACTTTTGTTTTCCACAGTTCCTATACTCTACGCTTAAAGTTTTTTATTTTCTACTGTTAATTTGCTCTTTTGTACACTTGTTTTTACCTTGACTTTTGAAAAGTGCTCTATAAATAAAATGTACAATTACTGTAATTATTATTACAACATTAAAGGAAATGCATAAGACACACTTAGTTTTGCAGGTCAAGCTGGATTACTGTGATGTTTTCAAAGTGAAATAACAACATCAAAAACTTTATCATTGTCATTTCTTATAATTCTAGTTTTAAAGCATTACTTACCTTTCTAGCAAGTCGCACAGCACTTAGTAAAAATTTGAACATGAACAACCTTTCATTTACATTTTAACAAGCTGTACGTTTATTAGGAGTACTTGAAGATTAAACAAGAAAAGTGTAAAAATGTAAGAAAGGTAAGTATTGGTAAGAACATCCCCGTCTTAAAATAAGCAAAACAATCTTGTGCCTTTGTAGAATAAATTAAAATCTCTTGCTTACTGGTTAAATACATATTAAATAGCTTGAAATTAGCTTTAAAAACTTACTAAGAAGAAGCGAGAAATAATTTGTTTAAAATAAGACATATTTGCTTTGGCCAAAAAATGCTTAATGAGATTTTTTCGCTACTTTGACTAAAAATGTGTCTAAATTTCTGGAAACAAGCTTTTTAAGACTTGCTTAGATTTCAGAGTTTGCAGTGTGTAAACATGTAGATCCCTTCATTTGTGGAGGTGAGCTGAATATTTCTCTGTATGTTTACATTTGTCCTCAAATTAATATGAGTTTGAGAGACAGAATAAGAGCATCATCTGAGCCACATGCACTTGGCGTCTTTCATATTCATAAGGTAATAATGGTCTAGCCTCCCCCGTGACATCTCACCGGCCTCCCTCCCCTCTCCCTTCATCGCCACGGTGCACTGGACAATACATCCCTGAACATCAAAACGTTTCTCATGGGCCACGACGACAGTGATGATCATGCTGCGTTGAGGTGAATGCATGTGTGTCTGGGAGGATGTGAGAGAAAGCAGCCTTGCTATACATGTGACAAACAGAGGGAGCGGGAGATGGAGGCAGCCGAGCCGTAATTAGTGTTGCCTGTCATCTCGAATCTCCATGGAGATGTGCTCTGTATGTCATCTACACCTTTGGTACATAATCATGGAGGCACAGGAGAACAGGAGGCACAGCTGCGACTGCCGTTACACCGCTTTGAGCAGGCACACCATGAACCACCAGACTATACTAGTGTAGTCTGGTGGTTCATCTATAAATAGCCGTACAGTAGATAACAAAGCGGCAGCGCTGTGCAGCTGCAAACTGCGCGGTTAATGGAAAAAAATGCACAATACAAAAACCCAAGATGTATGTAAATGACATCAAACATTTTATCTTCAACACCGGGGAAGAAATGGATTTTATTTGTATTTCTGCATAGAAACACATGCCTACATGATATAACATCACACACACACACACTCTCTCACACACACACAAAACATATGACAGTGGGTTGAAATCCATCACAGTCACCTATAAAATCCATAATGAGGAAATATTAAACTGATGTACTGTGTGCTTGTCCGTCATGTATATACAACTGGGAAAACAGGAAATGAGCCTAAAAAGGTGAATTATCAAAATAATAATCTTTCATTGTTGGTTAACAGCTATTTCATGGTGCATACACATTTCTTATACAGAGAAGAAAAAAGAGGTTAATGATCTACAATATTAGAGTACTGTGCTACATACATACAGCTGTGCTTATACATAATTACAAACCTCAGCATAGAAATAGTCCTATGACGATAAAATGAACTTCCCCCTTTGTTTATTAAACATAAGGCCACTATGGTAGACCATGAGAAATATACTATAAGTCATGAGTGAGAGAAACCACTTTCCTCCTGCCTCTAACCGGGTTTCTACAGATCCAACACAAGCAGAAGTGTTAGGGAACAAATCGAATTACATTACTGCACACATTTAAACTCCATTACTCAACATGAGGCACAAGTGGAACTGATGGCATTGTACTGTATGTATTTTTACTAACGTGTACTGAAAATCCACCATGTAATCTAATAGAGTCTACATTTGGTCCTGACTCAACCAGTAGCCTAATGATAATTGTATACAGCTAATGTAATGACAGACAATACTGCTCCATTGTTTTTTTCTTTTGTTAAACTCTCTTATTGTACAAGGATTTACAAACAATGTGGTGCCTGAGCAGCATTCATACCGTGCTGTGTCTTGACAAAATATCTGCATGTTTCCCTGTGGTCAGTGTTAGAAAAGCAGTGGCACGACAGATGGCAGAGACCAGATGATGAAAAAAAAACAACAACATATGTTTTGTTGAAGATCAAACAATGACTTCAAGTTTTCATCTAGTCCTATTTCACAGTAACAGTTTTTTTTGTACAACCTCATATTCACAAGTGTTTGGGTGTCCTAACAACATTTATAGACATCAATCCAAAGGTCCAAACACTGTCTCTGTACAAATGACTGAAAAAGAAAATCACACACCCAATGCAAAAACTCATGTACAGAAATTCAGACTTAAGCTACTGAAAACAAATCTCAGGTGTAGCTGACAAATCATTTGTTTACTGAGAGTTAAAAGTCCACCTGAAACAGTATTTTACATTTGGAGTAATTTGATTGGTCCATTGAAACATAACACAACACAATAGCTAGCTAGCAGATGTTATTAGCTAACCTGTGCTAACTAACAATACTCCCACAACAAACTGCTGATTACTACTGTGGTGGTAATCCAAAATGTGGCGCTAACAGCAGATTGATTGACAGGTGGATGGAATGATGCTATTGGTTGAACTAAATGTGATTTAACTTTAATATAAAATAAAACATTATTTTTGTTGTGTGGGTGAACAGTACGACCAGCGATGAGATCTGAAAGGATTAAAAAGACGTTTTTCATTTCAGGTGGACTCTAAGACACTGGATCTCAGTGTTTCTGCTTCAATGAGGACTGTGTGGATGAGGTTTGACTAAATGTGACAGATGGCGACCGAACAATCTTCAGACTCTGATTCCCATGTTGCTGAATCCTGTTTGCTATGTGACATCAAACTCTCTGAACTAAACCCCACTTGGGAAGAAAACTGTATTTTTATGGGACGCCATGAAACATAAGATGTGAAGTTTTCAGGACCTTTGAGACAAATTATGACACTAAATAAAAATTATATGAACAGCAAACAGGTTTTTACGAGTACATCATACAATGCTTGATCATGCAATACATGCAAAATGCTTTGTAACATGTAAATGAGTGTACATATGCTAAATCTGCTATGCAACTGATGATCTACCACAGGGTTTTGAAATAAAATACAAAAGATCTCATCCTGAATTAAAGAAAATAGGGTCTGCAGTTCATTTAAGAAGGAAAAAGAAAGCAGGGACCGAATGCACGACGCTGCAAAATCCCCTCTCCTTTGCACAGCCAATCAGCTTCAGGTCAGTGTGGTGACCTCCGGCTGAGCGTAGTTTCCAGTGGCAGCGAGGATGTCTTTACAGCTCTCTGTTAGGAAACACAAAGAACAGAAATACAACAAAACACAGTGATTTATGATATGAGAAAAGACCTTGAGAGTAACACTTGCTGCTGTATTCAAAACATCCTGTTCAGGCCTTAAAGCTTCTGTATGAACCAACAACAGCAGGACGGTGACCACTGAAGCACTGAAAACTTCATGAGTGACTGAAAACATTAACTGATTTTAAAAACTGCTGACGGTGTAGTGGCAAAAGTAATGCCTTATGTATGTTACATGTACTTTTAAGTAACACTGACAATCCCCACAAGACAGCAGACAACCCCACTGACAACCAACACTAAAGGCACAAGCTAAGAAGTAAAAAATATATGAAATGTAGACTATGTGCAGTAAAAAATAAAACAGGAATAGAATAAAATATAAGTATAAACAATAGGAAAAAAGTATGAACCAAACAAGTAGAACAATAAATAATAAATACCCCAATGTGCAACTTCTGAAATGAGCATAAACAAGATGAGGTTATTGAAATGTGTAAATACCAATGTGCAGAGTTTTATGTGCAAAAACAAACTGATAACAGAAAAACAATTAGAAGTGGAAACACACATGTAAAGTACACACAGCATATGATCATTTATTGCTCAGCAATATTGTGATGGCGGCCGGCAGGAAGGACCTCCTGCTGCGTTCAGGCTTGGACGTGGGAGAATCCGTCTGTGGCTGAAGGTGTTCTCCTGAAACACCTCAACATAATGAAGTGGGTGTATTATTTATAGCACAGTTCAGTTTCCTGAGCATTCAGACCAGCCACCTGTTGAACTGTGTCCAGTGTGTTAAGCCTTTTTATTGTCCACAGTGCGAGCTCCCTCTCCACAGCACACCACTCCAAAGACCAGAGGACTGGTCACCACAGTCTGGTAGAAGCTGCACACACGAGGCTTGCAGATGATAAATTACTTTAATCTTCACAGGAAATAGAGTCGGCTTTGTCCCTTCATGTGAACTGTCTCCATGTGACAGCACCAGTCCAGCTTGTTGTCCAGCTGAACTCCCCGGTATCTGTAACTGGAGACAATTTTCACCTCCGTGCTCTGGACGGTGACTGGGACCAGTTTGGGCCTCTTCCTCCTGAAGTAAATTCTGGTAATATATTCTGTTATGGCCTTAACCAAATGGTTTCTGTCTATGGATAACAGCAGAGTAGCAACATCTTCTGATAAGAAAGTGCAAAGCTGAGGATTGACTACTTTTAATCAACTACTACTTTATAGACAGACGACTCCCACAGATTTGAGTTTCAGACTCCAACAGGAGATTTCGCTCTGACTATCCATGTTGTTAATGGAAACCTATTAGTGGCAATCACACAGAGGAGTCACTTGGGAATATGGAGGCTCATCGGAGCTCGGAAATCTTTCCTCTACTCGCCTGCTGCTTCCTCGTGCAGCACTTGAACTGTTCACCACATTGTGCATAATGAAACGAGCCGGTGGTTATCACATCACACACACAATACGACTGAGACTCGGACAGTATTTGTTTTTGTACAAATTGTGACAGCAAGTGCTAATGCTATCTCAGGCTCCGTCTGACGGCTCTAATCACTTCAGCAGGATTTTCTTCCCGCTGCGGGGTGGGCGACCATTTCCTATCACTGATAACCATCTGAGCATCTTCAGGCCTGCATCCATCTGTCCTTTCCTCTGCTTCCTGCCGCGGTGAAATATTATCCATACATTTCACCCTGGAATTAACCGGCACCATCCCCTATGGGCACAGCTCTGAAGAGCAGAGCCACAGAGTCCTAATCTCTTTCTGTCTAACCAGCGCCGAATGGCTGCAATCTGAGGAGAAGCTTCTCAGAAAGAAAACAGGGAGTTTTTTCAATTTAAAATTTTCAACAACTGCTTTGAACATTGTTAGAAAACCCTGAATGTCCACTTGAACCCTGTTTAATGTGCACTAATATATAGTATATAGAAATGGATGAAGCACGTGTGACGTCACCCATTATTTGTGGATTTTTTTGAGGCCAGGAAATCGGCATTTGAACATCACCATGTTGGTTGTTTGGAGCCACAAGTGACCATATATGTATAAGACGGAAGGAGTGAGGAGGCGGGTCTAACCCTTGACCCTCGACATCAGTGCTGCTCTCATTGGACACCAGACTTGTGGATCCAGCTAACTCCAAATATTCCTCTTTTTGAAACCTAATAAGTACTTATGAGGACTTATTTATTTTAATTTTTTTCAGATGGACCACCATATCACTGATAAGAAGAATTCATTTTAGCTAATGATTAAAAAGCGAGCCTCCAGTGGCCATCGGGTGTATTGCACTTTTCTGCGCTTCCTCATTTTTAAGGCCCACTTGCTTCGTCCATTTCTACACACAGTCTATGAATAAAATGCGCTGTGTATGTGTGATATTCCTTGGTAATAGACTGGGATGTCTTCATGCACATACCTCCCAGGGCTCAGGATTGAATTAGCCCCCTCCGCTCTCCCTCAGAGATTAGTTTTGAGGTGTTCTGGCTTTGCTCAGCTTTCCATCGTTTCTGTCTCTGCGATCAGAATAACGATCCCATGAACTGATGAGATCATTAAGCGTATTATTATTAGAAAACTCGGCGTCGAACCAGACTGCAGACAGTTCCTCTTTGTTTGTGTGTTTCTCATTGTGACAGTAAGGCTGTAAATTTTGTACTGACAGATTTCCTCCCCTGAGAACCACCACACATCCACAAACATCCCTCCTTCTAATTTATCTGACAAACATAATTGAGAGTGTGTGTGTGTTTTTTTTTCTTCTCATCTTCATATGACAACATGCCATTAACCTGCAGCGATCCCCATCCCTCAACTCATTCAGGAGCAGACGAGGCTTTCAGGAAACATGTTTAAATACAATTTCCTTGTAATGGCTTGTTGAAAAAACACGATGGTATATAGTCTCATAGGAGCCAAGCTACAGTAAGTGCCCCATTTGTGTGTTGTTTTTTCCTCGACAGTGATGTGCTAATGAGCCCTGCTAGTCGCATGCACCGCGCGGCAAAGTGCAGTTTTGCAGGAAAACACCTTCAGTGTTGTTGGGCTGTTTTCAGGCGAGAGTCAGGATGTTGGCTGGGTGGGATTTGTGCTCAGGATGTCAGGAATGAATCCACGGCTGCCAAATATAGAGCCTCTTCTCACAAGGGGCTTTCGGGTACTTTGGGAAGCTCAGATGTGAGATCCAGCGGCCATTCAGGCAGCGAAAGATGGCAGGCCGACAGCGGATGCTAGTTGAGAGAATTACAGGAACATCGCCTTCTTCTTTGTGCCCTTTCAGCCTTTTCACACAGTGGTAGAAATGTGCAGCTTAAATTAGTGATCCTGTCTGTGTGGTGAAGACACATGAATGAATCCGACCATCTTCACTTCTGTTTGAACCTGAACACAAACACTTGAATGTCTCAGACTTTTTCTTTCATATTTACACCCAAGTGGCTCCTGTGTTAACACTGACCCTAACCTGGCGGTGCTACGCTGGGGGAGCACTTTCACAGACAGATAGATGATGCAATTAGTGCTACAAAGCTCCTCCATTGATTCTTTATTGATCTGAGTGGTATATAATGACCATATACAGCCTTTGGTCAGTGGGAGGTGGCGAGAGAGGTGAGAGAAGTTTCCCAGCAAACACCAGGACAGACGGTGGTTCTAGTGTCTCTACTGACAGAAGACTGAAATAAAAAAAATCTACTTGATCTGTTTGATTTGGGCACAAATTTGGCCTCCAGATGTGCACGTGTCTCCTTCACATACTATTGTGGTCATAAAAGTCCACACCTGTTAATGACTGCACCTGTTTGGAGTTTATTAACAAGTTGTTTTATATTTTTCATTTGGTTTCATTTTTTTTGGAAACTGAAGCATCAAATAGGAAGAATATGGTTAATTTAATACTTAATCTCTAAAATCTTTTGTATAATTGCTTGTTTTTTGTAATTCTCTCATTTTCTACTCACTATGTTTGTGTTGAAAATGGTTTCCTCATGTGAAAACACACAATATAACTGATTCTGAATTGTTTGATTTTCTCTCAGCAGTTGTACTTGTCAGGAGGACCTTCTCCTTTTTGCTTATTCTAATAACATTTTGTTGCAGGTCAGTACAACCTCTTTGTGCTTCTGTAAAAATACCTGCATATTTCTTTTATTACCTAAGACACGCATGTTTATAGTGTTTATGGGTGCATTTCATTAATGAGCAGGTTTTATCCTTTAACTGGCACATTGTTAAAACATCTTGCAGACATCAGGGTCGGATCAGGATATCGTTTGGACCATTTTGACAACACGCGCTGCAGTATTTACTGTATACGTGAACTTTAGCAGAATACTGGAAAAGAGCTGTTGATGATGGTGAGACCATAATTCAACCTTGCAGAAAGAACAACTGAGGACATTCAGGTGATGCTCAGGTCCTGGTTAAACTTTTATTTTATATGTTGAATCATTGAGTAAAACTCAACGGTACACATTTACAAAACTTGATCACACAGTTCTTTGTAGCTGTGCTCGCTGTGTGTCAGTCGTCTGCTGATCAAACCGACATTTTGATCCCGACTGAAGTGTTCAATCAACAACTCGCTGTAAAGTTTTGTACAAACATTTCTGCTCCAGTCAGGATAAAATATTGTTACTTTGGTGATCACTTGATTACCTCTTGTGTCACAATCAAGTCAAAGTTTGAATTTGTCCAATATTTTGATTTGTGATAAATAAGGCGAAACACACACATCCTTCACATGCCCGTGTTCTTTGTATTTACAGCTGATATATAGATGATACCACAGATGTTAGCATGAAGCATTATGTCTTCAGGTTGTCATGCTGATAGCTCAAAGCATAATGGTGGACAGCTAAGCCCTGTGGTAGCAGTGAGTAATCTTGTACTAATGTCCAAATTAAGCTATGAAAACGGGGAGACAGGGAGAAAAATTAAGCCTGGCACATCTCTGTGTAGATTTTTTTTGCAACACACTAAATTAATATGTTATACTTAATTTATTTAATTCATTAAAAACTAAAACATGAAAATGGCAAGGTGTTGGCTTGGTAAATACATAGATATATTACCACTAGATGTGCATTAGAAAGGCAGCGCATATGTCAAGACTGCCGCCATCTTGGAAAGGTACTGGTGGGCACTGGTAAGCATGGTGGTGAATGTAAACAAAGCGCACCCGAATTTCTTTTAAAAAGGTATCAATTAGACTTCCATATGTCCGTAATTTGTATTTTAAAATGTTGTGCAGAATCAATATATGTCCATTTGGAGGTTTTCAGTATTTCTTGAAACTTCTGACTGATTCCCCGTCGTCTTGCATCGTCTGTACGTGTATCAGTGCAACCAAAGGAAACACCAAACTGCTACATTCTCTCAGTAAATTCAGGCTTTATTTAACCTTTATTTTTAGGCTTCCAACACTGCAACTGACCATGAAGCTGCTGACAAGTACCTTTCCAAGATGGCGGCTGTCTTGACTGTGCACTATAAGGTCGTGTGGCATCAAATGGTAGTATATCTATGGGTAAACACCTGGTGTTCTGACACCCCCATATCCATCCCTTTATCTTCTATACCCACTTATCCAATCAGGTCGCAGGGGGCTTGAGCCTGTCCCAGCTGACAATTTACAGGAAGCAGGTCCATCCTGGACAGTTCACCAGTCCATCACAGGGCCGTCCATATCTGAAATATTAAGATGCAGCAAATACACACACATGTAGCGGTGTACTGTATGTAAGTAACTTACCAGTATGGTCGTTGGGGTCTCCAGAGGTAAGGAGGAAGCAGGTGCCCTCTTTCTTATTCTTGTCTCGCCCCCGGGAGCATCGCAGGGACCACTTTTCACTGGGGGACAGGGGCTGGGTCAGGCTGCAGCCTTCCTCCTCGGAAAGGGCCACATTTGCATCCCCGTTCTGTTTGGAGTCTGACAGGAAGACAAAAACACACGGCAACGTAAATGCCAAAGCTTTTACCGAGACTCCCCCCAGGGCCCAGACAGAGGCAGAGGTATATTGCATAAAATCTGTGTTTTTCTGTGATGAAATCCAATTTGACTGAGGTTTTATGAGGGGTAATTTGATCCTGGTGTGTTACTGTCTTTATGACTAAGCACAGTTCATCTGTGAGGCAAACACTGAAAAGCCTCAGAAACTACAAAAACTACAAATACAGTGGCTCTGGGCTGCAGGCCACTCAAATATTTATCATGTAAACAATTACTGATCCCTCTAAAACATGAGCAGGATAATGTTGGTGAATGAAAAACCTAATCAATAATTCAGTTATCTGTAACTTTACTTTATGGAGGTCAAACTTATCCATAATATTTCTTTATTCATACAAGTGCAGGTGTAGTTTTGGTTTAATTTGCGCAGGTTTTGATCTGTATCCTCTGAGAATTTCCTCTGACAAAATAAAGGTGAATAGAAATTTGCTTTATGCTGTTTATAAAATGTTTCAATGCTGTGAACTCCCCAAATGAAACTTCCACTGCATTGGAAACACATGTGCATGATTCAACACTTAAAGAGATAAGTGAGAATATAAATTTTGTGTATTTTGGGCATAGACTGTAGCTAGAATGGATGAAGCTAACGTGATTTGTGGACTCACATTTTGAAAGCAGGCGTTTGGGCTTTTGAATGTCGCCATGTTGGTTTATTTGAGCCAGAAGTGACCAGGGTCAGAGGTGGGTCTGACCCTTGAACCTGAGGTCACTGACCAATGTCCATGAGACTCAAGTTAAGGCTGGTGCCATTGGAGACCAGACCCATCAATCAAACTAACCACGCCCCTAAATCTTCCTCTTTTTGTAGCCTGAAATGATTTTCAGATGGACCACCAGAGTTGCCTTTAGCCGATGACATCAGAATTACTTTTGGAAAAAATGTGTTGACCGAATATTTGATGATTGAAAATGACCAATTTTGAATTGAAGTCAATTGGAGGTAGCATTGAGTGGCTATTGGTTGTATTGCACTTGGCTTCACTTTTGAGACCCCAGCTTTGTCCATTTCTATCCACAGTCTATGAATGTGGGTGACCTGACCCTTTAGTGCTTCACTGTGGTCTGACCTGAGCGGTTCCTGCTGACGCTCTCCTCAGTGGCCAGTGGAAACGTGTCACTCTGAGTGCTGTCTCTGTGAGAGTTTGTTTCTGACTTTCCAAACGAGACCGAGTCAGTCGGAGCGTCTGGGTTCGGGTTGTGCTTCTTCTTCTTTTTTGGCAGCTTCTGTTTTGCCATAGCAAGCGAGTAGTACATCCCAAAGTTATTAACGATGACAGGAACCGGCATGGCAATGGTCAGCACGCCGGCGAGCGCACACAGTGCCCCCACCATCATTCCCAGCCACGTCTGTGGATACATGTCTCCATAGCCCAGTGTTGTCATGGTGACCACTGCCCACCAGAAGCTGATGGGGATGTTCTTGAAGTGTGTGTGGTTGTTGCCTGAGGGGTCGTCTGGCTTGGCTCCGATGCGCTCAGCATAGTAAATCATGGTGGCGAAGATGAGGACACCCAGCGCCAAGAAGATGATGAGCAGGAGGAATTCATTGACGCTGGCCCTCAGCGTGTGGCCCAGGACACGCAGGCCTACAAAGTGCCGCGTCAACTTGAAGATCCTGAGGATCCGAACAAACCGCACCACACGGAGGAAGCCCAGCACGTCGCTGGCAGCTTTGGATGACAGACTGCTCAGGCCCAGCTCCAGGTAGAATGGCAGTATGGCCACAAAGTCAATGATGTTAAGCGTGTTCTTGACGAAGAGAACTTTGTCTGGGCAGCAGATGATACGCACCAGAAATTCAAATGTGAACCAGATTACACAGATGCCCTCCACCAGGATGAGGATCGGTTTGGTCACTATCTCACTCCTCCCCTCTTCACGTGTGATGTTGCCCACGACAACCAGCTCTGTCCGGTTCTGCAGTTCATTGAAGGCTTCGTGGGTCTCCAGGCAAAAGGTGGTGATGGACACCAGGATGAAGAAGAGAGAGGCCAGCGCAACTCCCTGGGTGAGACAGATGATCAGTGTTAATCAGAATAATGTTACATTATATTTTCAGAGGTGTTGCAAACCAACTGGCAATCCAAACCATATACATATTAGATTATTTTCAAACTCTTTTATATCAACAATAAAGTGACACAGATGCCAATCAGCTCTTTGAAGCAGCATAATTTAAGTGATTATTTTCTGGGGGAGGCAGTGAGTGTCGGCTGATTGAGACTAAAATAATGATATAGGAAAAACTTCACTCAGGCACAAAGAAATACCACAAGACACAAACATTAAAATCAGGTTTTAAGTTGCTTGTGATTGATCAGTGCCTGCAAAGTTGGTGTGCAGGTAGCACAGGAGGAGGAATAAATGGGAAACCTCTGACCACTTTTAAAACTGAAAAAAACCCATCAGTATTGTTTTTTATCTAGAAGGAAGTGGTGCCATTTGGAAGGAAAGGATGACCTGATAACTACACCGACACTGGCTAAATGCAGAAAGAAATGATGCGGAAAAGCATAAATAAAGTCAGTGTTTGAAAGTAAAAATGTCTCCAGATGCAATGTAAAATACAGCCACACTGTAGCTCAAGCAGTTTAGTCTAGTGCTGCAAATAATCAATATTTTTTTTATTGATGACCCTGCTGATTATTTTGATCATTACCCATTTATATATAAAACATCATAAAGTATATATACATGTAATTATGGCTTTGTACAGCCAACAGGTTGCACCCTTACTATAAAGACATAAGTTCATTAATCGACTAATTATTTAGATATCTATGCTGTTACATGCTTTGATAATATTCAGTATACTTATAAATTCAAAACATCCCATCGCTGTGCTTTCTCATGACATGATATTACCCACCATGAAATAATTAATCATTGTGCTTGTCCACTACCACTTTAAATTGAGGATTAGTGAGTGAGTAAATTAATCAGTTTATTTATTTATTTATTAATATTTTCTCTGAAAATTGTCCACAGGAGAGCGAGGGCAATGTTCTCAGAGAAAACATGCCAATTTCAAACCAATTACTCTCATGAACACAGAGACTGAATCATGCTGAGCGAAAACGTGATTCCATTAACGTGAAGCTGTGCCAGTCACAGACAGCAGGGGGTGCTCACATGGTGCCAACACTGTGACTTGGTGAATTAGGATGAGGCTACTGTGTGAATAAGGCTTTTACATTTACAAGGAGGAAAATTGTGTGTTTTTGGTTCATCTTGTAGCAAATGAAAACCAGGCCGAGCCTCCTGGTACAAAACAGTCAAACAGGACAATAAGCTCACACATGAACGACATTCAGAACCTGCCCTGCTGTCACAATTATCAGACGTGTTTCAGTGGGGAAAAATATAATAAAATACAAAAACAATACCATACAAAAGATCTCAAACAGCAGAGTGACCTTCCTGAGAGGTGACTGGTGTGGCTGGATGACATTCACCCGATCCAGCCCAATTACCCTGCCTGCTTGTGTTTGTGTTAACACTGTGTGCTTACTCATACCTGATCTGTCTTTACTGTTTACTGAAGCCTGGACAAATGCCTCTTCAGCCTTTCTATGCTGTACCTCCAGCTGGATAAATATGTACCTGTAACTTGTATGCACTTAGCCTGACTCTCACATATCACTCAGCTTTATAGTGATTGTGTCTGTTATTAGACAAAAACAAATACAGCGTGTAATGCCCCATGGGGACACTAATTGACAAACAAACAAAATAAATAAGGACAGGAGAGGTAATGGAGTTCAGTCAGTTGGAATAATAGGAACTGGATGTTTATATCAAAACAGCAAAAAGTGAGATGCTGCACTAAATGTTTTCATCATGTCTGTTCATACGACTGAAGTGCACCAGATACTGTGCAGCTGCCACCCATGAGAACCTCCTGAGCTTTGGTCTCTGAGGTGCTCCTGCTCTGATCCCTGGAGATAATGAGGACTGAGCTGAGGGACTCGTGAACTCTGCCCCGCGGAGCTCAGCCTGTTGCATGGACACAGTTTCCCTGAGCATCACCCACACTAACCGTGCACAGGAGTCACAGGGTGGATCACAACAGGGCTGAATGCATCTGCTCGAATTTCTTCTTCATTAATTAGAGAATATATCCAACACAGACACTATACAATGTTTTCATTGTGTGCAATCTTACATGATTTCCAATTGAACATGTCCAGATGAAAATCATAAACCTTTTTTGATCCCTGAGGGGAAATACTTAAAGAACAACGCATTGGCCGGGAATTGAACCCAGACCTCAGTATTCTACCACCAGTGCTCACATATAAATGACCAGATACTCAGGAAGCACTGGCGAACACACGGCCATCCCACCTGCAGCACCTCAATTTCTAAAGCCAATTAATAAGAAATAACCCCCGCATTTCATCAACCCCCTCTGGACTTCAAAGTCCCACAGTAGCTTCTTCACTTGTCACACAACAGCCTGAATAATAATCTGAATGAAGGAGCTCAGTGTAAACATCACAGGGAGGTCCTCATGGGAACTGGCGTATCTGATGCATCGATGCAAGCTGATGCAGTAAAGACAAGAATGCATCAATATGTACTTATACATGGACATACACTAATGCAAAAATTAGTTGACATTGTTGACAATAATCAATAATAAAAATAGTTGGAAATTCATTTAATTCTCGACTATTGTCACCAGGCAAGTTTTTCATTGGAGTGAGTCATCTCCCTTCCTTCCTATCTCTGCTCAGAGGTGCACAGGCGCAATAACGTTCAGCAGCCAGTAAACAATATGGCGGCGGCTGATGCTGATTTACTTTTTGTATCAGCAGCAGCAAATATCAGCAGCACTGTTGAATAAAACATGTATTTCTGAATCAAGTGTCCATCTTTCTGGTCTTTATTATGAATGAGCTCATAATTTTTGCACTGAGGGATTTGGTTTTTCCATTTTATCAAATTTTTCACCAGGCCTGATGTGCGTGCCAAATTTGGTGAGTTTTTGAGCATGTTTAGGGAGTCAAATTAACTTTTAAAGAGATGTAATAAGAGGAAAAAGAAGAAAGCAAGAAACCCTAGAAATACAATAGGGCCCTTGCCCCTTGTTTAGGCTCAGGCCCTAATAATCATGTGATTCTTAGCCCAATTGGTTGACTAATTGTTTCAATAGTCGATGATTAATTGATTATCAGAATAGTGGTAAGAATAGTTGCAGCCCTAATGGTATCTTCCACAGCACAAAACTACTTTTCACACATTTATTAAAGCTAAAAGTAAATCAATGCTTCATATTTAACTCTGCACATGATGGAGTTGGTTTATCTCTGTGACACTTGTAACTTATTTTCATCTGGAAAACTGTATGAACTGTATGATAACTGATGTGTGGGGGCATTATCGAAATTGACCCTAACCCCAACCCCATTACCGAGTCTATCCAACCAAACAACAACACCAACAAGGATTTAAAAACCAGAAGTACAAGTTTGCCATCATCAAATTAACGAGTTGTTTCAGATGAGGCAGCAGAGTTACACCTCAACCACACCTTACACTTGGAAAACCATTCAGTCCAGCTCTTCTCCCACCTTTCTATTCCTTCTTCCTCATACCTCACCCCTCCTCATCACCTCCCCCTTGTCATCTCCTCTCACATCTCTTCTTTTCCAGGAGCTGACTAAGAGCTGATAACCAGCTCAGGTGAAACAACACCTGAGCCTCCTCCTCCCCAAACTTCAAATCCACCAACCTCCTCCTCCCACATTCATTCATCCATCCTCAACATCCAATAATTTGCCATTTACCTTTAATCACGCATTGTTGGTGTAATTTCAGGCGAAGTACAGAAGGCCATTATGTCTAATTGGGAAAGAGGCTGCGCTCCCTCAAGCAGGTGTGTGAGCCATAATGAAACGTACTGCACTGGATTTCCACCAGGTCATGAAGATAACGTCTCACTAAACTCACCTTTGACCCTTAATACGCTGACCTCTAAAAATATATATACACAATGTCAGAGAGCAGAGGTTGATAATCTTACACCCTGATCAGATGTGTTGGAAGATGTATAAAAATACTCTGCTTTGAATAATAATTGGTGTCTGACAGTTCCATAAAAGTTCAATTACCTTGTTATGAATTTTTAAAATTACATCTCAGCCTCCTCCCTCGATGAAAAATCCAGAATATATGAACATGCAAAATATTGGATAAAAGATCTGACTTAGGGGAGTGAGATTTGATCAGCCAGCGAGTCCTCCCTATTGAGATCTGTAATGCAGTTAGCAAAATGGCTGCTCCAGGTACCTAAATTGTGTGTTTGTCAGACTCTAACAACATTTCTAATCACCTACATAACAATGAACCACATCCAACTTGCTTGCTAGAGGTTTTGTTTTAGATATCATGTTTAATCATCAGTCAGATCTCTACATTACTGCTTATAATTTAATTATTCCAGCCGAGAGTCATTCATAATTTTGTTGAGGCTAAATAAACATCCTACTGCAGCTGAACAAATCCTCACACTCTTTTGGTTTCGCACAGAAAGGCCTGTGGTATAAAAACAAACCAGCAGCCACCAGATAAAAACTGTGCTGTGGTTCAGAAGGTTGTGATGAGCCTAACGGGTCCTGACAGCGTTCAGTTTACTGAAATGCCAAACGGTTTATCCCAGAGCTAAACAGAGCTGGGTCTCTGCAGCCGGCGGCACCTCTGCAGGGAAGGTGCTGGAGGTCCTGGCACACACGACCACACTTTGCTCTGCTCATAAAGGCCCCGAGCCCAAACATGGAGCAATAACATGGCACAGCCTGACCTCACACCTGTGTGTGTAGGGAGCTGCATGACTGCCACTTCCCTTGTGTGTTTGTCTCTGTGTCATTTGTGTTTTGTCGTAGTCAGTAAATCTCGCAGCATTTTAATGTCTCTATAGTTTATTTAAGGAACACCA
The DNA here is from genome assembly GCA_900323345.1 of Pseudochromis fuscus. NCBI lineage: Eukaryota > Metazoa > Chordata > Actinopteri > Pseudochromidae > Pseudochromis > Pseudochromis fuscus. The sequence continues at coordinate 83,548 of OOFC01020056.1, forward strand.
CAATATCTTGTTTACAGCTCAGTAGTGGAAACTCTAAACACAGTGGGAGTGATTGCCATGAAGCCACTGGATAGTGTTTCCATGTTGGTCTGCTGATGTTATGTAAGCAAGAATCAATGTGCAGCCAAGTAAATGCAACAGAGAGCTTTGTGTCTCTCTCTTCCTGGGAATGTAAATGTAGCTTCTGTAATCTCGTCGCCATGTTGGTTGTTTGGACCCAGAAGTGAACATATTTTGGATATGAAGGGAGGAGTGAGGAGGCGGGTCTAACCCTTGAACCCAAGGACACTGTCCAATGTGTATGAGACCTGAGTTCACTGGTGAATGAGCCTCATTGGAGACTGGACCTGTCAATCAAACTAACCACGCCCTTAAACCTTCCTCATTTTGAAATCTAATATCTACTTAATGATGACATGATGTTCAGATGCAACACCTGATCAATCAGAAGAAGCTAATGACATCAGATTGTTGTGAAAAAAATGTACTGACTATTTTGAGTTTTTTGGAGCTAGCATCTAGTGGCCATCAGTGGTATTGCACTTCTGCATTGGCCTCATTTTTGAGCCTTGGTGGTTATGTACATCTTACAGAGTCTATGGGTTAGTAACTAGTAAATGGTCCACTATGTTCACCAATTTATAACTAACTAACTTTGCCTGTGTGCAGCTGGGCAGGTCGTCTGCAGAAACTTCAAGAAGTAACCTTCAGAATAACTGTTATGTTGTCCCAGAAAGCAATTTGAAGATTTATTCAGGTGAGACATGAGAAATGAAAAGTTACCTCCAGTTTAACAACCTACCTAGGCTACAACCTCAGTCAGCTTTAACGTTGCACTAAAGGCTGTGATTGTAGTTTAGATCTTTTTACTGTTTTTCCCACATTGTAGAAACTTGTTATTGTGACTTGTACCTGCTAGTATCTGGCTGGCTTCTTTTTTGAAACTGCAGGAGACCAGGTACGAGAAAAAGTGATGGGCTACCAGGCACCAGGTTCCAGGTACTTCTTCCTAATGGAGAAACAAACCAAACCGAGTCGGGCAGCGTTGCGCTGGTACCATAGAGGAAATGTACCATTTTGTGCTGAGCAACTAAAGAATAAACTGAAAAATGCTAGATATGCATGTTTGTTATAAGTTATTTATTTACTTAGTGCATTTCTAATAAAAACACTGATCATAGTTGCTTTAAATAAAGAAACACGCACCACGCCTACAGCAGTACAGTGACACCTCTGATGATATGTAATAGCTACAGGTGCCAAGAAGATATCAATCCAAGGTCATCAGGTGTCGGTGTGCAGACACAGCAGACGTCCCCACGGGGGACAGCAGCCGAGTCCCAGCTGGAGGAAGGAGAGCAGGAGGAAGCCGAGCAGGAGGCCCATCAGGCAGCAGGCTGTGCATCAGTGTGCAGCAGCTGGGGAGTCCCATCACAGTCATCACCTCCAGCTGCTGAGCATCACGCACTGTTACTAAAATGGACGTGAACCACAACAATGAGCCTTCTGAACAGTCAGCAGCTGCAAAGCCAATAAGAGCAGCCAGTGCTGATGTTTTCCTGGGATTCACGTCACACCCATTCATGTCTGAGACGTAGTGCACCTCAGGACAGAGGACTAATCTCCTCCTCTCAGGGTTTCAGCTGTTTCTCCAGCTCCCCTGCAGAGAAGTGTTACGATGTCAGACTCATAGAAACAAAACAAAAATGGAGGATCAACTCCACAATATTAGAGTAAGACACTGTTCAGGGTTCCCACCGTTCTTGAGAAATACCTTTTAAGATATTTCCAGGACTTTCTGTTATGATCAATGAGAATCTTGCCATAAACTACATGCTCCTGTATGTGGAAGTTGCCTTGCAGTGTTGTGCAGGACTATGCACATTGCAGGAGGTACGTGGAAACATTTAATCAATTTAATCATTTCCAAGATGGTAAGATAATTGTAGTCATTTTGTGAACCCACGACAATAAACATACGTGTGCGGCCCACAACTACTTCCACCAGGCCAACAATAAACTGTGGTACACCTCTATGAGGACACGTGACAAGGCAACGGCAAAACACCAAAACAGCCAAAAGTTTATCTCCCTGCAGCGTTCATCGTTTTGGTTGAAACTGTGACTGACGAGAAATCACAGTGAAGACAGTTCCTCTGTCAAACAACACAGTGTCCCATCAGATCGATGGTATGTCCACAGGTGGACCGGTGGTGAATACAGTGAAGCAGACAGGTCAGCTCGCTCTGCAGCTGGATGAAATGACAGATGTTCAATGTAAACACTTCAGTGGAGTTACTATTTATTTAAAATATTTAATGAGTTTATTTTGAACATAAAATGTAAATACATAATAATTTAAAAGATATGGTAAAAATTCTGTTGTAAAGGAGAGTAATTCAAATTAACAGAAGGCAAGCAGAATATTATTTACTATCATTTATTTGTATTTTGAAGGCAGGTGAATTATTATTATTTCATTTATTATTTATTTTTATTTTACATTGTACTTTAAAAGAATAAACATGAAGGAGAATTATTAAAATAGCAGACAAGTGTAAAATGTGTTTTTTCTAATTAAGGAGAGACATTAAATTAACTTTCATTTAATAATCAGCTGTGTTGTGTTTTTTGATCACAACAAAAAGGTTCAGGGGGTTCACAGGGTAAAAAAGCTTGATAACCACTGCTTCAAACATTCAGACTAATAGCTATAATAGATCTTAAACCACTATACTCAACAGGAAGAGTTTGTTACGAAGCCAACTTAATGTTATTAATGTTTTTTCTTTTGAGAACTAGTATAAGCCTACAAACCGTCAGATTGTTACTTTCTTTAGTCCCTGAAAGTTACCTAATGTTTGCCTTTGTGAAAACACCATCCTGCAGGAGGCGTAGTGTTAAATTATTAAAGTGTTTAAAAGTGCAACTCCTGACCTGCCAACATTCACAACTATTAATGTTTAAAGCATCACTTCACTTATATGTTTTATTTGTTTGGCGATGTTTCAATAGCTGAGTAAACTTTTGTTTATTCAGGAAGTGCACGCTGCCTTCACCGACCTGCCGTAAACCATCGTGCTGTTCAGACTTCATCCAAATTATTCTTCTTGGATAACTCAGTGGTTTTCAGGACAGTTTACACTATTCATGACAATGTATTTTCCAGGAGTTTTCCAGGACTGGAAAATGGGTCTAAAAAATTCCAGATTTTCCAGGTTTCCCAAGATGCTCGGGAACCCTGACAACCTGTAACCTCTGATTGAGGGTCATTATGTAAACATCAGCTGCAGTCACCTTTAACCTGTGATCTGTGTCCAGCAGCAGGGACAGGACTCAGCCAAAGATCTGTGGTGAAGAGCCTCCACAGAGAACAACACATTATTAATGATGATGTGGACAGAGGAGCACAAGAACAGGATGATAAAAATCTTTACAACAAGCACAGACATCATCGCTATTAAGGACTGTTATTACACCAAGCTACAGAGAACACAGTTTTTCAAGCCACAAGGTGCATCCAGCAGCTTTATATCTCTGTTGGTACGCTGTGAAGACACAATCCTCAAGAGACTAGATGAACACCTGAACATCCAAACAGCCTCAGCTGTCTGTGGATAAAAGACCAACGCTGGTCACATATCGAATGAGAGGAGGTCAGAGGTCATCCACTGGAGGTGAGTGAACAGCTGTACATGCGCTGAAGCTAAACACCATTTCTGAACAGAGAGAGGTCATGATGTAGTTTAAAGACAACACCACCTTCCTCGAATTTAACCTGCATCTGGATAAAAAATCATGTGACGTGGTTGAACGATTATTTTTGAACATGAAAAATGACTAAATCTAGCTTAAGGCTTCCTCTGCCGTCACAGTTACAACAGTAATGCAGACTGACTGTTTTCCTGGAGACACCTGCACGTCTGAGCTCTGCCAACAAGCTGCAGTAACGGCAGCTGCAACCACAGCCACTGAAGACAACAAACTGCTACCACATAATTGCAGTTACGTCGCCTCGTCATATGAAAATGGTTTGTTGCTGTTTGCTGGTAGTTTCAATACAGAAAATACGCCATCATGTTTTTGTCTGTGTGAGAAAAATAATTGACTAAAGTTGAAAATCGTCCAAAAGAAAAACTGAGATTCCTGTTTGTTTGTTTTTTTGGTTTTTATCATCAAGACGTCAAAATGTAAAAAACATCCACACTGCTCCTTATTAAAACACTGCTGCGTGTGTTTCTGCTAGTGCACAGATTGCTTGAACTTCCAACAATGGAAAAGTTTTTTCTCAACTTGAAGAAAAATAATTATTGAATATTAAGTATGGATCAATCAAACCCTTTCACATTTTCTCAAATAGCAAACAGAGAAACGACTTTGAGAAATCTAAAACTGTGCAGATGGAATAAGTTAATTCAGTTAAATGCTTCAATTTCATATTATTTCTTTGATCAATAATAGCATCCAAACCATTTTATTTAAATGGCCTTAAAAAAAATAATAAAATCATATTGACAGACACCAACAATCCCCGTCACTGATAATTGCTTTTTGGTTTACGTGGAAGAAGAAAGACGATATTTTCAGTGATGTGTATTTATTGATTTCCTTTTTATTTGTCTGAAAAACAAAGTCTGTAACTGCGAGCAGACTTTAAGACGCTGAACTATTTTCAGCAAACAGCTTTAGTAGCCGAGCAGAATAAACAACCGACATAATCACGTAGGATTATACTCGTCTTTCACTAAGGATTCAGTGTTAGAAAAGTCTCCCTAACAAGGCGTTGCTGCTTTGATGATGTGTGAAAAATCAAACCCTGTGTTCATTCACCGAGCAGCGAAGAGAGTGTGAACACCGAGGAAAAAGGAGTTTCACTCAAAACACATATTTATTACTTATTAGCTGGGTGCCAGACTCTGCATGACCACAGCCAATTATTTATACCGACTAATATTAATGTTAATTTAATATAATCTGATCTGTGCAGACATGAATTTGATAAAGATGTGGTGACACTATCAATACTTCAGAAGTGAATAAATTAGCAGAGATACAATATAAGCTTATTAGGGTTAGATTTTATACCTTCACACCTCTACTTTATATAAGACACTCATACAACCAGTATAAATAACAATTAAACCATAAACAAGCTGATTAGTAAATCATCAGGAATTCATTGAATATATTTTAAATTAAATGTAATGTGAACATTGTTTGTGTTAAAGAAGGAGAATTGTACACTGACTAAATTGATTCGTGTTAATTTCATATGCATCAGACCTCAACAATCCCACATCAGTCGATCCCTGAGACTCAGAACAAAGATAAATTGATTTCTTCTGTTATGTGGGAGAACACAAGCTGCTCTTTTCTGTGGGAAAACCAGTTTTAATTGCTCACCACCAATAAAAAGTTGCAGCCTATTACCACAGTGGCGATTAATTACAGGCAGCATGGCTGAGGGGAATTAATGAAATGTTTTATCAGGGAATAAAGCACAAATTATCTGAGTTTAATGTTAATGTTTGTCACATGTAACCAAAGAGAGATTACAAAGCTCAGCACTGTATCTGTGCCATGCAGCTCTGTAGGTGTTTAAACTGGAATACTGACGATATTCATTCAAATTAAATCATTTGAATGAATGCAGCAAGATTACAAAAAACTATTAAACAGGTCTTTATTGATCTATTTATTTTTTTAATAGAGATTACTTGTCTCTTATGAAAGGAAACAGAAAACCAGTAGGGGGCAGTAAACATGGCTGCTACACCAACAAGCAGCATCTACAGGTCTGGTCTCCAGTGGTTTACAGGTCATTCACTGGTGAACTCCAGTGTCAAAAACAGTGTCCTCAGGTTCAAGGGTCAGACCCATGACCTCACTCCTCTCCTCACATCCAAATATGGTCACTTCCAGTTAACCTCTGATGTCACATTAGCTTCATTCATCCAAACCAAGGATATAAAGCTAAACCATAACTAAGGTTTAGCTCAGGAGTATAAACACTTTGCCTCCTACATTACAAACAGTGCAAAAGTTCAGTGATACTAAATATGGAGTATGAATTACTTATGATGATGTAATGCAATAATAAAGTTGTATGAATTCATTCAGTTGGTCTGAATCAGAAAACTGATCAAAGCGACCGACCAACTAAGAAATGATTCTTCCTCTTCCTTAAGTCATGTGACCTAGAGCGGATCAAGACAGTTCAAACAATATTCATCTGATGTGAGTGTAAACATTTTCCAATGAAAGCTGAGAGTCAGCATTTTATCACCACAGCCGTAGTTTAATTTCCAGTCATGCTTTTGATGCAGTGGTGCCAACATCAGTTCAGTGGCTTCACGTGCTGACTTCAACAGAGCTGCACCTCCAATCCTGGTTGATCCAAAGAGGATGTGGTTTAAATGATAGACAGATTAATGTCCCTCCAGCTTTCAGGAATCACATTACCAGAGATGAGCTCAGAGGCTCTCTGAAATATAAAGGCCATAAAGGTAACGTGAGTCCCTGGAAATGCAGCCCTGCATCCTCTCAGACTGCACACAGAGCAAACATACATACATGAATGGGCCGGAGAGGAGATGGACAGATCATTACGACTGGGCCAGTATGGATCCTGCTGCCTCCACTGATTACAGAAAGATCTACACTGCAGAAACGCACAAACCCTCACAGATTCATTTACAAATACTCAGTGGTGAGAGACAGACATGATTAACTGGCAGGCACAGTCCGGGTCATCTTCAGACGACACCGACGCAGTGGCAGCTGTGACTCAGAGACGTCGGCTGTTCGGCAGCGACAGCCTGCAAATGCCACCTGGACGGGAAGCTAAAATAAACACTGTTTGTAGTGTGAGTGGCGTGCAGTTGGAACATTATACTTCTGCAACACTGCGAGAGGCTCTGAATAGACCATTCAACTCCACAAACAGACAAACTGAAATTAGAGCGAGCTTTCTGAACCGAATGTGTTTTTCTTTCTGCCTGATGAAAAGCTGCTGGCTGCCCTCCACCCCACAACTCCTGCTACTGACACTCGATACCTGCTTTTACGTTTACTTCAATAAGCGCTCTTCTGCTTTTGTAGCCGACCCCATTAGTCCTAGCGTACTTTTTTTTTTTTTAATGCTTACAGCTGGATGTTATAGATGAAAGGGAGGCAGAGGAAATTAAATTTTAATTTACAACACAACAGCAACATTGGTTTTATCTCTAAATGTTCATGATGATAAAATAACATTAATCACAGTACCGTATTTTCCAGACTATAAGCCGCTACTTTTTTCCGACGCTTTGAACTTACACATAGGTGTTTCTCATGTATCGGCGGCACGAAGCTCGTTGGTATTTTACAAGCTAGCAAGCTCCGTGCCACCGATACATTTAGCGTCGTCACATCAGACCCGGTCAGAGTGGACCACATGAAACTGTTCAAATAAATTCAATAGTGGCTTATAGACAGGTGCGCTCAATAGTCCGGAAAATACGGTATATATTATCATCTTTTGTAGATTCACAGATGATTGTTGTTTCTGGATATTTCTTTCTCACTCCACTCATTTATATACAGTGTGATTTACTGTACAGGGATATACGCTCCTGCAGCCTTTTTAACACTCATCCTTTGAGGACGTATGAGTGCGAACCTTGAACAAGATGTGTGGGAACACTTCACCAGCGCTGTATTACTGTCATGAAACAGCATTTTCTCTCTATTCTCAGCGTTTTGCTACAATTTCATAACATATATTTAAGTAAGAGCTGAAAAACTGTTGTTCACATGATTGATAGAGACATCCAGGTGCCTGGAGAGAGTGCAGGCCTTCAAATGCATTATAGGGGAAAAAATGAAATTACCTGTGGAGATAAATAAATAAATGTGTTATGTTTTATAGCTATTACCAACAAAACAAAAGTGTGGAGTGCCTGGTAAGAAGCTAGATCCTGGAGAGCTCACGTCCTCAGACAACACCAAGTACTCAACGTGGGTTTATCAGCGTAATACATAATGATGAGGCACAATGGATTTTTATATGTTGCACATCTGTGATTCGTTACACATTCCTGTCCTTCCTGAATACTACACACTGAGGTCTTTTCACAGGAAACATAACAGAGAGTCATCGTAGCTGTCTGATGTTTCGTTTTGTTCGATATAAAGTTCACAGTAAGTTTATTGTTAGAAATAGTGAAAATGTAATAATTACAGGGTTAAAAATGTGGATAGTAATTAATTTATTATTTCAGTGTGACGTTGGTTTGTGGATTAATATTTTGAAGCCAGGAGTTTGGCATTTGAACATTGCCATCAGAGGTGGGTAGAGCAGCCAAAAACTCTACTCACGTAAGAGTGATACGTCAAAATAATATTACTCAAGTAGAAGTAAAAAGTAGTCATCCAAAAAAATCACTCAAGTAAAAAAGTATTCAGTAAAAACAGTACTCAAGTATTGAGTAACTGTTTCAACATGTCTTTTTTTAATTGTGTAATCAGACAGACAAATATAAAATAATATGCAAATTCTGCAACAGTGGTATTGTCAACAATACAGAGTGACTAGCATAAATCAATTTACCGTAATTCCTCAACCATTTGCCCTATCAATGTAATTCCACCTGATTCTCGAAGCGTTCCGTACATATTACCTACATTACGGTAGTGTACATAGGCTCTGCTTGTCGGCTTTCAAAATAAGCTGGTATCACGTCACTAGCGCAAATGACACCAATCACCAGTTAAATGTTCAGGGTTAAAGGGTTAACTCGTTCCATGATTAAGCTCTTAACGCAAACGATTCAGCTATAAAACTTTTTTTTTTTTTCAGCTATCAAAGTCCAGAACAAATTTCCTGCTTCCTTATACGTCACTCAAGGATTACCCACAAGCCACCTTCTTAAAGCTACAGGCTTGTAACACAGGTAAAGTGAATGACGTGAATGAGACGCGGGATGCTGGGTATATATTGTGGCATTCACAGTGCCAACTAGCGGCGGACGGTGTATCAGCAAAACTCGTTGGTGTACTCATAAGTCAAGATACCACTGTACATCTACATAAAAAGTAGCAACTCAAGTGTCACCCAAGGTAGTGGAGTACGAGTAGTGTTTCTTCTTCACACATCTACTTAAGTAAAAATAAAAAGTATGGTGCAGTAAAACTATTCATAGTCGTACATTTTTTTAAAAAAAAGATCCAGAGCCTGGATCTAGTGGCCATGAGTGGTATTACATTTTTACATTGGTCCTCAATATTTGCATCTAGTTCTATAAACAGTCTATGAGAGGGTCATGTTACCAGTATAGTGAGAGGTGATGTGGGATAACTCACAGTTAGGTAAAACAAAGACACATGGCTGAAGCAAACTTTAGTCTGCATGTGGTGCAGAGGTGCACACAGAAATTATTTATTTTTGTTTATGCGTGCTGTCAGTGTGCCTTTAACTGAATGATGTTGGTGGCTTTTTGTGTTGTTTTGTTCTGTTTTCTTGATCTAACTTTTGTGTTTCTGTCTGCAAACATTTCCATGATGCATGGCCATTATTGCGACACACCGATACAGTTACTGTCTCTGTGGGTAAAAGTGCATATTCCATTTCCCAAACAGGAAAATCTCTCTTGAGCAATTAACAGGCACCAGAAGTGCTGCCAACTTCCCCTACTCACCACATTTTCACCCTTAGTGATCTGCTACCTCGTTGTAAGAATATAGTTATAACCTAACTAGGTGCATAAGTTAATCTTAAGTAAAACATTTTAGAAATAATACTGTCACCATCTGTAAAACAATATATTTTGATATGAAAACCAACACTAATAATTAAACCAAGTATCTTCAAGTGAAGAAATCCCTATGCAGCATAAAATAGAGCTTTCTTTCTAAACTTATAATCACTTTGTTTTCTACGTAGTGCTTTCAGAACATATTATATTATGTATCATGAATAATTTTTGTTAATGTTAACCCGTTTCCCTGCAATTGCTCCATCTCTTGGTTCAACTGATCTCAAACAAAACCGAATATGACTGATAACTCTGGGGATTTCTGTTGAGCTTTGGAAAACAAAGCTAATAAATGGATGTAATAACATGTTAATTATGTAAACCTCACTAAAACTGAGGCATTTTCTTTAGCTTGGTGTAATTAGTTCCAGTTTAATTTTAAAAATTGCTTTTTTCCCCTCATTTTTCTGACTCAAAAATAAATGATTAGAATTAATTATGTAAATATAATGTTTTCTGGAAAACAGCAGAGATCTTGTGTGAGATGCCTAGATTCACACAAATTCCCACACCTTCATGTTTAAAAGCAGAACACTAAAACACACGGACACATGCGCTGTGGGTTTTTATCTTGGTATCTTCAAAACTCTGTTTGGACATGAAGGATATCACACTGTGATCATATGATCACTTATTCTTTAGGAGAACAGCTTGGCATGGTTCTACTATCATTTTGAATTTATTCAGTTGTTAATATTCTCATCAGTCACTTGTGTTTTTACTGGCTCTTTGTTACATCCACAAACTGTCTATTGACTGAATGTTTAAAAATGTTGAAAAAATAAATTTAATGTGTGAGCTGCTCAACATCTGTGCCTGGAAACAGTTAATAGAACATCCTGAAGATATGAACTGAGTCCAGAAAGTGGCTGCCTCCTAAAGAAACATGATTATAACTCAATAATTTTATTTATTTATTTTAAAAAAGAAAATTAATCCTAATCTCAATTTACCAAAAACATGTTTCAAACTCCAACAGATCCAGTGTTCATCTAAAACTAAAAGCCACAGCCACATGGTATCAGCACTGACAGAAAAATAAGGTTTATATATTAATGTCAAATTACAAGTGGCAGTACTCACTGCACTGATGTTTTCTTCATTTTGAGCTAAATGCTCTCTTACAGCTGACTGAACAAGAGTAGTATATCAGACTAATGAGGAGGAAACTGAAATTTGGACATCAGTGCCCTGGACTGACAGACTGTAGGTCCCCAAGAAATTATTTCCCAGAAAATTTACAGGACATTTTCTGTGGCTCAAGGCTGCTGTGGCCAATGGGAATCACTACCTTGACTATAAAGTTCCTGCAAAGTGGGCTATATATGCCATGAGAAAAACAACACAATATAGAATTTCATAGTATAATCTTGCGTACAAAAAATCCTCAATGTCTTTATAATGTGACACGTTTGGCGTCTGAAAAACTCCAGGTTTTCCAGGACGTGTGTGAACCCTGTTGGCAGCTCTTTGCCCCTATGATGATATGTGAATACAGAACAAGGCAATACTGATATACTGATATTGACTGGCTGGAATTAAGAAAAAATAAAATGAGGTTCTATTGTGAGCTGTAAATATGAAAAACGCTGATTCAAAACGTGTAAATACACGCACAGAGAGCCCGGCTGCACTGCAGGACACAGGCTTTGGACTGTACCTGTTGCTGCTGCAGCCTGATTGGCTGAACCTCGTGGGGACACCTGTTGATTTGGACATGTGCGCCTTTTTTTCCAAAATGAGAAAAATTGTCTTGCAGCTTTATTGGCTTTATGGCGTCACCCTGACATGTGGGAACATTACAGAGCACTGAGGAG
>OOFC01020057.1:0-11760 GCA_900323345.1 Pseudochromis fuscus
TCCAGTCCCGCATCGGGCACTGCATGCTCTTCCACACCGTGAGTCTGGACGCTGAGGAGGATCCTGCTCTCGGACTCAGTTTATTACTCAGTACTGATCTCTATATGTTTGTGTGTTTCACCACCAGAGAAACCGCTGCCTGTACGTGTTCGGGGGTCAGAGGTCAAAGACGTACCTCAATGATTTCTTCAGCTACGATGTGGATGGAGACCACGTAGAGATCATATCGGACGGCACCAAGAAGGACTCAGGGATGGGTAAGAACAAACCTCATCCAGTGGGTTTCACTAAAGCTTGTTGGTTGATAGAGCTGCACTTTGTCATCTCACATGATCCTATTAATGAAAAACTGTGATATAACTGATATTTTAGTATTTATAGAACACAGAAAAACATGTTTCTCCAAATTCACATTGTGGTCGTTAATCGTATAATCCATATTTCTTTGGTCTTATGTTGCACTCAGCTCACTTCTCCTAAAGTGACACCTGTCAAACCCATAGTCTTCCTCAGTCATCACAGTCTCCTCCTTATAGTTACTGCAGCGTGTTGACCACACAGTGCATCAGACAGATTAAACTTCTCCAACATTTCATCCTTTAGTCACTAAAAACCTTTTGTTTTCTTTTTGAAAATGAATCTGCTCCAATATCAGTTATAATAATCGTTTAATCTTTGTATTAACATTAATTACTTAAATTAAAACCACAAACATAATCAGCCAGTTGTTAATCTCACTTTCAAGTAGTTGGTTTTAGTGTGATGAAGATGTAGTATGAAGACTGTGTGTGTGTGATCACTGAGTGCATCCTAATCCTCAAACACAGCTTCTTCATCAGCTGCTGCCTCTTCATCTCTGTGGTTTCTGAGTTTTGTGAAACCAGGAGGAGAAGGATGAACAAATGTTCAGCAGATTAAATTCACCAGGAGGAAAATGTACTGTAATCCTCTGTGCTGCTGTTTGTTTTGGACTAAAGCTTCAAAAGTATATTTTCTAATTTAACACTCTACTCTGATTGGTCGGTTTCTTTCTGACTTGTGGTTTTAGTGATGGATACAGGTCATATCACATGGAGGTGATAATAAACACAAAGTAAGCACAGACAGATCATTTGATTTATCGATGTTCATCATGTTCAAATGGACATTTTGTATTGAAATTACTTCATAATGTCAGTATTTTTTACTTTTAATGTGTCCTTGAGTTTCCAGAAAAGCACTGAAGTAAAGTAAATATATGATTATAGTTGAGAGCAAACAGGCCCGTCTGATTTTTGTAGTTTATTTTTTCTTGTTGATTGTCTCCTGACCAATGAGATGTGAACATTAAAAGGTTATTTTCATTAATTTCTGAAACATGACCCTAAAACGAGGTTCACATCTGTACCATGACCACTAAAACACAAACTGTTGCCTTAGTTAAAGTGAAGTAACTGTAGCTTTGTGCCATTTCTGTTGGTGAACGACTCAGGTGATAATTTAATTTTCTATTAACTGCATATTAAAGATGTCATCCACTGGTTTGTGGACTGGTGTTTTGAAGTTTAGACTTTTGAATATCTCCATCTTGGTTTTTTGAGAGTCAGAAGTGACCATATTTGGATGAGAGGGAGGAGCTAAGGGGAGGAGCTAGGGGGTGGATCTGAGGCAGCATCAAGCCGCCAGTCAAAGAGGTGCAGCTTTCTGAACTCCCACTGATCTTTTCTGCTGCTTGAGCTGTTATTGCAGCGTTTACTGCTCCATCCACAGAGAGATGTGACTCCTCACAGCTGCATGTGTTGTGTTTTATGTAAAGCAGCAGCTGCTTGGATCATTTCAGAGATCCTAATGTCCATTAGCTGCTCTCACACATGTGGTGCTGCTGGCACATTATGCAACTGCAGCGCAATGTCCTTTCCAAATAAATCAGTCTGCATCGGTTTACTCTCCAAACATGTTCAATGGACATCTCTCTGAGGTTCTGTTGGACACTGCTGCAAGAAAATAATTAGAAATGGAGACACTGCTGGAGAAACTTCACAGCTGCACATGAAACAGTTATTGTGAATTTGGTTCAATGAAAAGTTCAGATTTTTATTTTACGCGATTGCCCTGTTGTATTATTCAGCGGTGAGACAGTCGAACATGACGGTGTCCCTCTGGCTGTCTTCAGTATATTCCTCTGAGTGACATTTAAATCTTCATCACTGCTGTGGTGCATTGTTGTTTTCCTCCCTCGTGTCCTCTTTTTATTTCTGACTCACGATGACACGCTCTGATGTCAGTGTGTGTTTTCCACTCGTGTACTCATTAGCACTTCTTTTCGATAGCATCACCTGACTCCTGGGGGGGGTGTGTGTGTGTTCTTGGGTAGCTGCCCTGTGTAGCCTCGTGGGTATTGTTTTGTTTTTTGTCCTCAGCCGGTGGCTCCATCAGATAACGTAGATAACATGGCCCGCTGGTGGCAGACATCTTGTCTGCTCAGTCTGATGGGTTGTGAGGTGACAGATTCTCTGAGCTCCGGCAGCAGTCAGACACTTTCTGCCAGATTGACTGGAAATCTGTGCCGCCGTCTCAATAAGCCGCCAGTATAAATAGACCTCTGTCCTCCCACCGCTCACCTCTGTCCCGGCCTGCCGGAGCCGGGGAGGGAGTGATGACGACGATACAGGGATGAGAAACTGAGAAATTCAAATGGGTGTGTGAGTGAAGCAGAGCAAGAAAGTACAGAATGTTTTTTGGCACGAAGGAAGCAGCAAGTCCCAACAGTTCGTCTGTCTCCACCTCGTCGGTCTCACGTGTGGACGTGGTGAGGATCAGGCCCAGCTCAGCACTGCAGCAGCTGGATGTGGTGACCTGTGACCTCGGCTGCTGACGTCTCTCCGTCGGATCTCACCTTGCAGCTTCTGTCTGCTTCAGATTGTATCACTGTGGTCAGTGAGTCTGTGAGTGGCAGCACAGCCTCACATCATGAAGAGTACAACTAGTGTTGGGAGGAAGGTAGTGATGATGCAGAGCTGCAGCTGTGTGTCATCTGCTCCTGTGAAGCTTGTTTCCCACTGAAACAGATCTTTGAGACTTTTCCACCTGACCTGGCTGTACTTTGCTCAGATTTCAGTTTCCTCTCTGCGTTATAAAAGCGTCATAGCTCGATTCCAGTATGGCTTTAAATTCAAACACTGTGCCACTAAAGAGACACAGGATATCCTCAAATAAAAAACAATATTCAGTTAAAAACAAAGTCTGGAGTTAAAAAACACTGGGGAATAATTTAAATATTTATTGGGCCTACAAATATTTCACAATGAAGGGTTTCTGTCCACTGGAATGCGAAAAGGCTTTTATTTTGAAATGTTTAAAGGACATGTTGTGCAGTGCAGTTAGTTTAATGTTTTGATCCTGATCCTGTTTGAAGTATCAAAATGAGGCTTTGTTTTAAAATGTGACAAATGAAACTTCTCAAACAGAGGAAGGGTTTAAAAAAAAAAAAAAAAGAAGCCCTGCCTCTAATACAAACTAGTAGTTTGGTAGATAGCTGCTCATTATAACTAGTGCACAGTTCACATTTATGTAGCTTGAACACATTCTCCTGAATAACTGCTGTTCTCAATGTATTTTTAAAGCTATTGTTACCAGTACTCTGAGGTAGATGTAGTGGTAGTTTATCTGTGAATATAAATAAGTAGCGTCTCTTCCACCTCCTCCATGACAGTGGACTGAGGTCTGGGTTTAGTTTACTAATAATTAATCTCCTGGTTTTAATTATTAATTTTATTACTCACTCAGTTTCGTTAATGACGGACCAGGTAAGGTTGAGTTCAGCCTCCATTTGATAGTTTATGAAGGCTGTCAGATATTTTTCCATAAGGTCAACACCTTGATATGTGATCCCTCCAGGAACAGGGCTGCACAATGAGCAGCAGTGTTTTTGCTTGAGTAGCTTCATTTGCAGCTTCCTGTTTGATTTTTTTTTAATCATTATTTATTTATTTTTGTTTTTAAAAACATGTTTTATCAAGGACTTGAACACAGAGTACTGTTATCAGACACAGAAACCAACCCAGAAGCAGTCCTAACCAAAACCATTCCCTCTGTTTATGGCCACATATAAAACCAGGTCATGACTGCGATGCCGCGGAGCCACAGGGCTGCTCAGAAATCATCTAACCCACATGTGTTGTGGTGAGGAGTTACCACGGCAACGGAAACAAAGTTCGGACAAATGCCCAACAAACCTCTGACACTATCGATACACTTTATAACAAACACCTGTGCAATCTAACACAGTCTTCTCTTTTCAAAGCTTCTAGTTTCAGCTGTGTTGATGTAACTGAGGCTGTTTCACTTCATGTTGGTGGTGTTGGACTTTTAAACAGAGCGAGATATGAATGAAAAACAATGGAGAACGACTGGCTACAGAACACCATAGGGGGATGAACACTAAACTAAATGTGCAGGGTTAACATAAATAAAATGACAATGTAAAATGAGAGTGATGATAATAATAACTAGGGCTGCAAAGGGGTGGAAAATTTCCAGAAACTTTCCATGGGAAGTTAAGCTGGGGAATTTTGGAAAGGTTCCAAATTGGAAACTTTCTATGGGAATTATGGGAATTTATGAAAATTATTGGGAATTTATGGGAATTAACTCGAAATTGGGGTGATTTAAACAAACTGTGTCATATACTAATAACAAAAAGGCTTGTAAAAACACTCATGCAATGGCATGAACAGAAATACAGTTGCTCAACAACTGGGATTGTCTTCAAAATATTTTACAGTTGATGTATAAATTCTTGTGTGGTTACAGAAAACCATCTTGCAGGAGAAGAAACAGCATCACATCTGAGGGAGCTATAATAAGCTAGCCTCTTAAATGGTCAATGAAATGAAAACTAGCTTACATTTAACACCTAACTTACCAGCTAGCTAGCTACTGTATGAATACATTTTTATTTAATTTTTGCAAGTTAAACAGTAATACCATTATAGATCAAATATATTTACTCCATAATATTATAAAATACTTATTGACTTTATATAATCCACAATAGTTTTGTGCTTTGGTCTCAAAAGTGTGGCCTCCAGGGTTTAACCAATCATCTGTGAGGTGATGGAGGAGTGCACAGTGCATGCAGGGGGCGTGGCCTCAAATGATTGAGGAAAGTACTTGCATTAAATCTGGTTGTTTTAGCCAAGATTATGCTACAATATATTTTCCCCAACTATAGTTAAGTTCCCTGTCGAGGGTCAACTTCAATTTTGTAAATTTCTCTTTTATTGCCATAAATTCTCATTAATTCCCATGGTTAGTTTCCAACCTTGAAAATTCCTGGAATCTTGCAACCCTAGTTCCACCGAGGTTTACACCTGCTGCTCCCTCCCAGTCAGTCAGAACTGAAGAAGCCTTTTGAGAGATGAGAGACGAAGCGTCTTCAAGAATCATAGACCAACTCCAGCTGCCATGACTCAACACCTGGATAACTGAGAATCTTCACAGACATCTAGCAAAATACAGTTAGTGAGGAGCTGGTCAACATATGGGTGTATTTAAAACATATTTCCCTCAATCCAGGAGCTAGCAGAAGACCTTTTAATAAGTAACAAACTGAGATAAAGGGAGAAACAATATATACTGTATATAGCAATGGATGAAGCAAGTGTGATGTCACCCGTTGGTTTGTGGACTCGTGGTTTGAAGCCAGGAGTTTGGTATTTGATTGTGGCCATGTTTGTTATTTGGAGCCAGAAGTGACCATATTTGGATATGAAGGGAGGAGTGAGGAGGCGGGTCTGACCCGTGAAACTGAAGATGCTATTTGCTTTGTATGAGTGTATGAGACTTAAGCTCAGACCTGTCAATCAAACTAACCACGCCCCTAAATCTCTCAGCCTAACATCTCCTTCATGATAAATGATTTTCAGATGGACCAGATCACTGAGAAGAAGAGTTGACTTCATCTAATGACATCAGGATGACTTGTGGAAAAAATGTATTGACTGAGTATTTCAGGATTGAAAACGACCATTTTTGAATTGAAGTCAGTTGAAGCCAGCATCTAGTGGTCATCGGTGGTATTGAACTTGTTTATACTTCAACACTGGCTTCACTTTTGAGACCGGGATGCTTGGTCCATTTCTATACACCCTCTATGTATTTAACATGCATTCGTCAAGTAGCAAGAAATACTACACATCCCAGCAAATGTTGCTTCATGTAAAAATTGGCACCTGTATGATCGCTCATTCCTAACCTAGCAAAATGAGGGTTTTCTTGTCACATATACAATGCAACCTAATCATATCAGGTCTATCCTTTCTCCTCCTGAGCTGCTGTGACATCAGATCAAAGTTATTTTCCTTTCTCTAATCCAACAGATACACAGACAAAACAATGAGAATCCAGATTTGAAATGTGTTACAGCAGATGGCCCGTGAATCCCTCTTTTCTCTGTCGTGTAACTAAACCAAAATAATTCTGCAGTCAGGATATCCCCTGCTGTGCAGTAACTGACAAACTACACGTGTCCCCCTGTTTTCCCCAAACTCCAGTGGGACACGTGTGCGTCGTCCCTGCGACCCCGCCGACCGTTGGGCCTGTTTGGGTTTTGTCGGGGGCCGGACCCCTACAGCAGGAGGGGAGCAGCGGAGGGCGGTTGGTGAGCATGTGAACGTAAACAGCAGCCCCAGCCCCACGAGAAAAAAAACCTGCCCCCAGACCCATTAGCGAGCAGGGGCCTGAAAAATAGACGTCGGGAAAAACACATTGCATAATACCTTACGTAACAAGCCTCAGAAATTAATAGATGGAGCAGAGAAGCGGAAGAATCGGGAAATAATGTCGAGGCCTTTGCTGTATTGTGTTGCCGCCCTGGCATGAGGGGCACAAAGGAGGGCTCAGAGGATCCACGAACACCAACTGCTCATCGAGGCTAGACACTGTGGAGGCAATGATTAGAAACCTCCAACAATTAAGAGATTTAGTGAAAGAAAGAGGTTGAGATACATCAAAACGTAGCCGCACATTCCCTGAATTATCTTTTAATCAGCAAACTTTAGAAAGCAGAGAAAAAATAAAGCAATTTAATTGATTCTGACTGACGTTAGGATCTGGAGCTGTTAAAGCTGATCACCCTGTGAGGTCAGCTGAGTCTGAATGTCCTGAAGGACCAGGTTCAGGGATTTCTCCTGGATTCATTCAGATCAGATTGTGATTGTGAAGAGAGAGCAGGAGATGTCATTTTCACACATGGGTCCAGACCTGGTTTTGAGCATCTTTGGTGATCGGATCACAAGTAGACAGCGCTAAAGACAAGTGTGAATGACCACCAAAACACACTGAGATCTGATCAGTCAAACCCCATGTGGAGGGGGTCTGAGGCCCTGTTGACACGACAACGGCTTTGGGATGAAACACAAAGGTTTTGTTGCATTTCGACCGCCTTCTGTGCAGACAAAGCTCTCACTTCTTACATGTTTAGCGTCCATTGTGGCCTGTGCTTCTTCATTTTGGCTGGCTGTACTTGTAACGTTCTGTGGAGGAACTGGAAGTGATCACGTGGGGTGTGCCTCTACAAAGTTATATCGCCAACTACCGGCCTGGCGTACTGCAGCGTTTTCAGTCCTTCCATGTTCTCATGTAAACACAGATTTTTTAAAAAATCCATTGTGTAAACTGTTGTGCAGTGGTTAGTGCTTGCACCTCACAGCAAGAAGGTTCAGGGTTCGAATCCCAGCTCAGGCCTTTCTGTGTGGAGATTGCATGTGTGGGTTTTCTCCGGGTACTCCGGCTTCCTCCCACAGTCCAAAGACATGCTTGTTAGGTGAATTGATTAGTCTAAATTGACCATAGGTGTGAGTGTGAGTGTTTGTTTGTCTCTGTGTTAGCCCTGTGATAGGCTGGCAACCTGTCCAGGGTGTACCCCACTTCCTGCCTGATGACAGCTGGGATAAGCTCCAGCAGACCCCTGCGACCCAAGTGTGGAGAAGCAGGTCTAGATGATGACTGACTGACTGACGTTGTCGTGTAAAGGGCCTGAGACACATGTGATCACATATCTTTTGTAATGTGAATGCTAATGCATCTCGGATCAGGAGAAGACTGCTGTTTCTTGTGTGTTCAGTCTCGTTTTTCTCATCTTGTGCTCATTTACAACTCAGAAATGACTGAACAGTCCCTACATGTACAATAGTTCATGAATCATTTTGCCTTCTCCTCTCTTTTAGCTAGCTGTGCTAACTGTTTAGAAAAATCCCACATCGAGGAAACAGAAGTGGACAGCGGGCCGGTTTGGATGTTTAATACAGGTGTGTACTCAATGCATCTTGACCGTCCATTTGTAGTCTGATCACCCGAGGTGCCAGAAACTGTGAATCGCTTGGATGTGTCCTAAAAACACCTTTAGATCAGACCTGTGTGAATGTTTGACAACACATTGTTTCCCAAGTTGCTTTGAGATAAGGTCAGTCTCCTGGTTTCCACCGTGTGAAAGGGCAATGACATTTGTGCACATCAAGACAGGGAGGTGGGTAATTGTTACTGATAAGGGGTCGCCCCGGTGTGGTGCAGCACATGCAGGCTCACGTGCAATAACTATCATTTTTGACATTTCACATAAACTCTGGGAGAGCTAGCTGCTGATTTAGCAACAGAAAAAAAACAAATGAAAATGTCACTACGAGCTACCAGAAGCTAGAGCAAAACCTCATGTGATTAACTTTCTGTCCTTCATCTGATCGTCACAATCATGCAGGACAGATTGATGAGTGGACCAGGGTATCACGATCACATGGTCCCACAGTGGGCTGACCTGACCCAACGTGCTAGGACATGTGCTAGTACAAAAAAAACAACCTTTGAACTTCAAGAGATTTCTATGAATTTCTTCTTCCTAATGGTGTGTGTGTGTGTGTGTGTGTGTGTGTGTGTGTGTGAATGCAGGAGTATTTACAATATCTCAAGGTAAAACAGTGTAAAATCATCTTCTGATTTTAATAGCAAGATATAATTTGTTGAAAAAAAAAAAAAGATGTGGTGTAAAACGTCGTCTGTGCTTTATCTCAGTTCTGAATCTGAATCTGAACATTTCCAAGAAAAGTTACGGACAAGAAATAGACACAAGGAACAAGAAGTCTGTGCTCCCAGCTGACCCACTGACCCATTTAAAGGGACGCCTGGGTCCTCGGTGCTCTAAGTCTGGACATTCGTCTATTAACCCTGTAATCTATAAACTGTGTTGACATCATGTGTTGTATCTATTATGTTATGGTGCCAAACATAAGTTCTGCTTTGATGATTGTAGTACACAAAGCTGCAGGGAGGAGGTCAGGGTGGATGGTGGAGGTCTGGGGTTCACATCAGAGCTAACAACTAACAATTTAAAGCTTTTTTAAATGATATTGAACCAATTAAAGAATAATAATTACATGCTAACCTGACAGTAAACAGGATATCTGCGGGTGCTGTGTTGGCAGTTGAATATAACAAAATATCCAAAATTCAATTATTCAGTAGCTCAGTGAAAACTAATGAGTTTCATCTCAACAAATCTGCTCTGGTTGAGGGTTTGACTTCACTTTTGTGTCTATTTAACACTAATTTAAGGGAGTGAGTGCCTAAACATGTTGGAAAAAACATCTTGAATTATCATAACCAGAGTGTGTAAATGTGAAAGTAAGACACAGTGTGAAAGGACTGTGCTGTGAACTGCTAATCATAAAAGGCTTCAATTTGTTAGGGAACATAAAGACTGGATTCTGGAGTGATGGGAAACAAGGTCATATGGTCTGATGAGTCCAGATTGACCCTGTTTCAGAGTGATGGGTTCATCAGTAGAGAGAGGGGATGAAGTGATGCTCCCATCATACAGTGATGACCATACAACCCTGTGTGGTTATGATCTGGGGTTGTTATGAGGTCAGATGAATATATTGATGGACCAATGTGTTTTTAATTATTACATTTTTCCAGGATAAACTGGACTCAGATTGTGAAAGTAATATTTCAGGGAGCAGGAGATGTTGTTTCCACATGTGGATTGACCCCCATATTGAGGATCTATAGCCCTGTGGAGGTGGTCTGGGACACATGTGACCATATATCTTTTGTAGTGTGAACGTTAATGTGTCCTGATGAGGATGGGGCAGACAATCTTGCAGCTCTCCTTGTGTTCAGGACTCGAACCCAGAACTCTAAGTTTTGAAGACCCCTTATTGTACCCTCTGAGCTGCTGGGTTGACGGTGACACCATTATGCCGAAAGTTACAAATTTTACCGAGCAAGAATAAAGCTGCTAAATCTCACAGAAGCCGCTTGCATTCAGGTAAATTTACATAAATGAACTGGTAAAAGAGTCAGCACTGGTGTGGACATTTCAGCCATCGTTTGACATTGGTATGGACACGTCCACATGGTCCATACACACTGCTACGCCATTCTTTGCAATCATTTGTGGAGTCATAGCATCTACAGACATGACAGATACTCTGCATCCACTCTATTTTTCCCCATCTTGTTGTGTCTGTTTTATTGAGCTGTTGACTGATTTAAAGGCATCAGTTTAATTTGACTTTGCAGTAAATTGGAGATCTTCCAGCTCAGTTATTGGTGTGGGGACTTGCATCTATTATTAGACTGTATTTGTGCCTGTGGTCAAAATAACATCCATCTGGATAAACATCCATTTGTGAGAGGTGAAGGGTCTTTGTCGGGGTCTGTGCTCTCTCCCTCCAACAGATGAGAATTTCTTTTTATGCTAAATCAGGCGGACAGATGTTGCATTTAACAAAACACGTACATTGCCCTCCTGCGCTGCCGTCCGTCAGACTTTCAACCGCAGCAAAACACAGATGTGGTTATTGTCAAGAAAACATGGCCGGATTACACAATGCACATCTTTCTGGCCTTGAGCAAGGCACTGTGAGGCTTAAAGGTTACACTTCCTGTCTACAGTCATTTCTGTCTCCTACTGGGCAGGACAGTCATGTTGTCCCAGCGATGGCTTCATCATAGTAGCTGCGTGCATTAGTTTGGTTTGTGTGCCAGTTACATAACGAGACCTTTTGTTTGACTAGTTTGCTCAATGGGAGTATCACGCAGCGACAGGTATGTTCTGGTCTGAAGTTTATGTAAGCTCTGGTTGTCAATATTACAGTCCAAGTTCAAGTGATCAGGTTCAGTAGTGTTTGCACAGAGCGGACAGGATGGCTGCTGCTTCAGTCGCATGTCGCCGAGCAAATTTAACTCTTAATTGCTCAGAGAAACACAGCCGGGCGGGCAGAGTCACAGTCGTCCACAGACACCAGACTCGTTTTTATGGTGATGTTGTCGTTATGGTTTGTGTTCTTTGTCTTTCTGTTAAAAACTTGTGAACGAATCTCAACGATTTTTTTTTTCAATCGAGAGAAAAGGTTTTACACATAGACTGTATCCAGAATGGACAAAGCTAATGTGACGTCACCTAATGGTTTGTGATGGAGTTCAGCATTTGCACGTCACCATGTTGAACCCTAAGTTGCTCCCAGCGGTGGCTAGAGCCTTGCATGGCAGCTCGGTAGCCATTGACGTGTGAGTGCGTGAATGAGGGGCCTTGTAAAGTGCTTTATAAATGTAGTTGCCATTTATTATAAGTTACCATATTTTCTGGATTATTGAGCGCACCTGTCTATAAGCCGCTATTGAATTTATTCGAACAGTTTCATGTGGTCCACTCTGACCAGGTCTGATGGGACGAGGCTAAATGTATCGGCGGCACGGAGCTTGCTAGCTTGTAAAAAGCTA
>OOFC01020063.1:16194-26496 GCA_900323345.1 Pseudochromis fuscus
TGGGTTTCTGAAAATACTCTCGGGTCATGTTAGCCAACACTCTCCTCCCAAATTTAGTTTTAATTTCACATCCTGTTTTACAAAACAAAACTGATGAAAGGTGTGAAACAGCTTCACCTGTTTTAAACTCATTCATAATTTCTCCATAAGAATAAAAACTGTTTTTCTGCTGATCTGATGTAAAAACCAGTTGTGTGCATGAACTGACTGGTGGGGAGACAGATGGCCTCTGATAATGATATGAGCACATTACTGCAGTTTGGGCTCAAATTGAAAATGATGCTGCTTCACCCGAGGGCTGAAATCTGTGAGGAGGTGATGTGAAGCGACTGGAGGAAAAAACACTAAACACATGTTCTGCTGGATCAAATCTGTGGTTTACATGTTGTCATTACACAGAGGTGAACTCACTGGAGACCACACCTGTCAATCAAACTAACCCCGCCCCTAAAGCTTCATCTTTTAATTCGATTATCTCCGTAGTGATTGAATGATTTCCAGATGGAGCACCAGATCAGTGGGCAGCCTCTAGTGGCCATTGATGGTATTGCAGATGGTGCTTCATGTTTGAGACCTGGTGGGTACATCCATCTGTTACATCATGGGTGTCAAACTCAGACCCTGCAGGTCACTACAGCAGGTGATTTTAATCATGAACACCTCCTTCAATTTGAGGGAAGCAGCTCATCAGTGAGATCAGCTGCTGGAGAGATGGTTGGAAAGAAAACCTGCAGGGTGTCAGCCTCCATGGTACGAGTTAGATGAAGTCAGTGGTGTCCAAGCCTGGTCCTCGTGAGCCACTATCCGGCAGGTTTTAGATGTTTCCCTCTTCCAACACCTGATTCAAATGACCAGGATCGTTAGCAGGCTCCTGCAGAGCTCGATGATGAGCTGGTCACTTGAATCAGGTGTTGGAAGAGGGAAACATCTAAAACATGCAGGATAGTGGCTCTCGAGGAGTTGGACATGTCCTGGAAAACTTGCAACATTTTTATTATGACATACAACCATGTGACATTTTTTGTTTAATAGACTTTGAAGTGTCTTAATTTTGTATGACACACTCTCTTTGATTTTCTAATTATAATCTTACACAGGAAGTTGACTCCCATGGGCCTCAGCAGCTTTACTGTGACTGGTTTGTGTTGGTTTATAAGAGGTTACAGTGGCTTTGTGTAAGATAAGACAGGATATATATATATGACACATATATAGTGGCATTAACTACATGTAAATGCACCATACACCTTGGTATCCTCCTTCCTGCCTCCCTCCTCCCAGAGCTGCTGCTGCTGCTGCTGAGCTTCATAAATCATGTGCTGCTGAATTGTTTAATTCCTGAAGACACTGGGACTCAGTATAAACACAGACTCCTCTCCTCTCTGTTTCCTATTATTAACTCTATACATCACCATAATAATCACAAACTGGTGTCGGCGGCCGTTAGGGGACAGGTCGGCCTGGACTATTTTTATTGCTCATGTTTGGGGGTTTTTTGCTGTTGCTGTTGCGGTGCAGCGTCGTCTCTGTGGGTGCAGGCATTAGTGGTGATGAGTGGGTACCAGGGTCCCTGCAGCCCTGAAGGAGGTTCATTATCAGCCGCTCGGTTTGGTCTCCGCAGTCGGGCGAACACACATCAGAAATACAGAAAATCCTCTCAATGATTACTCCTGTTTACTATACAGCACACCTACACAGATAATAACCTGCCATTAAAGCACTGAACTGACGTAAACATCAGCGGCTGTAATTATTGCTCCATCCTACACATTAGCTTCATATTTCCATTTATAAACGTCTAGAAATGACTGGACGAACACGAGCTGCACAGGGAGGGCGACTGTGAGGGGGTCGATGAATCAAATCTCCCTAAAGAAACAAATTAATGTTGGTGAACCTTTCTTTAGTCTTTATTTGGTCCCATCATCAGTTTAAATCTTTGAAAACTTTGATTTTTATCTCATGTTCATTGGTTTGTTTCTTTGTCTGTACGTCCACCGGGAAAAAAGTAATGAACAGAACTTTTTGAAGAAATCATCCAATGGATGAATAACTTTTGGGCAAGATCAAAGGGTGGGATCCTGTCCAAAACATCCCTGTAGTGGGTAATAGTGTTGCTACTCCACCACAAGAGGGCAACAGTGTTCAGTCTGTAGTGTCAGTACAGCTGGATGATGCCTCTGCAGAGGTCTCTCAGTACTTCCTGTTTGACATGGTGAATGTGTTTGGTGACGTTTGTTACAGAATTAGCTCATGTTAAAATACTGTGGGCATTTCAGTGTCTCCAAGGCTAACAGTTTAGCAAGCTAACAAAAATTATTGTAGAAAATGCAATGTAAATAACCCTAAGTATAATTGTTTGTTCGCTAAAAACAACTGTTATTTTATTTTGGTGCTTATTACCTTCTATTCAAGCAGCTATGGTTAACTTCCAGGTTTTTTATTTGTGATACTTTTATTTTGGAGAGACTTCTTCCTGTTTTAACTTTTCAATGCAGGTTACCATAGTGACGAACAGGACAAGGAAAAGGATCTCACAGAGCGAAGAGTTTTTGTTTTTGTGCCTAGCAGCCCCCCTTGATGGAGTCACAAGCTCTTACGGTGTTTAAGGTATTTTTCGCTGTTTACGATGTTTATATTTACCGCCATTAAATTCAAATACATCAGTAAGTGTCAACCTTCATTCACGGGGGGGCAAACTACATGCAACATTTTCTAGGATGCAACGTGAAGGCCAAAATACTCCTCGTTCAAAACACATTAGCTAATGCTAACGCTACTGTTAGCATTAAGAAGTTGTAGGAAATGTAGCATTTTTCCAAGGCAGCATAGACGCTACAATACTCCTCGATGTTTAAAGCACGTTAGCTATTGTGAACTTGAGTGTTGCTGTCCAGAAGCCACTGAAGCTAACAATGTAGCAAGGTAACAAGCCAGACACATAATTAATAACTTAATGAAAAGTTTTTAGGCGACAGTTTCAGACATTTTACAAAATAAACAAACTAAAATTACAAAATATCAATCTACCAAAAAAACGTAACTGATTTTCCGTAACATCATCAAACAACTATTGAACTTTAAATTCTACTTCCAAGGTCGTAAATATCAAACTCAGAGAGCGTCCCTGTGGTCTTATCTCATGAACATGGTTCACAGTATTTTATCATAAAACACTATTACCATATTTTCCGGACAATAAGCCGCTACTTTTTTCCGACGCTTTGAACTTAAACATCAGTGTTTCTCATGTATCGGTAGCATGAAGCTCGTTAGCTTTTTACAAGCTAGCAAGCTCCGTGCCGCCGATACATTTAGCGTCGTCACATCAGACCCGGTCAGAGTGGACCACATGAAACTGTTGGAATAAATTCAATAGCGGTTTATAGACAGGTGCACTCAATAGTCCAGAAAATACGGTAGTTTGCATCCTGCATTACAGCTGCTTAATTTTGTTGTGTGTTACTCAATGGTATTTAAAGTCTGACACATTAATCCCTTCACACCCCACATAATTACCTCAATAACAGATGATGGTCAAACTCGACCGACGGCCATTTGCTTCAGTTTAAACCACAAATTAAACACAACCACACATTTCTGCAAAGTCTACTTATTATTATCTGAAAAATGACGCAGCCTTCGGGTTAATAGAATCACTGAGAGCTTATTAAGATTAAGCTGAGTAAGCTCGTGATTATGAGCGATTTATTGTTTTGTGCAGAGTGTAATGGCTGCTGCTGTCAGGGAGCGAGTCTCAGCCCGGGGCCGTCTCATTAAAGGCTCCTCTGTACAGTAGACCTTCCTCTGGGGATCCCAGTGGACCAGTCCACTTCAATAAGCTGCTGCATCCAAGTCAGCACTGGGTCAATAAGAGACAATAGCCGAGGTGAAAGGGCACGGGAGTGTGGGTCTGAGGGGAAAAACGGGGCTAATATCCCGGAAACTGCTTTTAAAAGGGTTCGAGTGGAGGGTCGAAAAAAAAGACCTCGAATGCGTAGACGGTCCAAGCGAAAACGACGGAAAAGTGAATTTCAAACGTAGAGAAGAGACAATACAAAGAGGAGCCATTAACTTTATTGGACTCATTCAGGAATATCACCAGAGGCTCAAACATTTCTAAAGCAAATATCCAATAATGTGATGTTGCCTGGCAACAACAGCTCCAAAATGCAATCAAGGGTGTAATGAAACCTAACCTATTCCTCCCAACATTTAATCAATCCCTCATCTTGGAGGCAGAGAAATGAAAGCGCTTTCCTCATTTCAACTTCCCAGTCCGACATCGTTCCCATGACTGTGACTCAGTCTCGTTGGTTCAGAGGGTGAAAAACAAAAGGAAACGTTGTTGTAAGAGGAAAACCAGATTTAAACACAAATATTCTCCACCCAATAGCTGCTATAAGGAGTCACGCACAGCTAACATGAGTCCACCCTGCTGTTCTCCATCTGTCCACTAGATGCCCCCACACTTCTACATCACATCCCACAGCCCTGATTCACCACGCCCACACACACACCTGCTTCCCATCCTCTCAGCATCTTCACCATCCCTCTCTCCACCTGATCGTTCACCAGGTGTCATGTCTGCACGTTACCTGCTGCTGAGTGAGTCCTGTTACCAACACCTCCACCAACCGTCCTACACTCAGCTTTTCACTTCAATCAGCTGTGACATGTCTGATGTGGGGATATTAGCAACCAATAAAACCCGTTTTTCTCTTTCATTTTGGCAGCAGCGCCGACCTCGAAGATCCACCTGGTGATGAAGGTAGATGAAGAACTGTCATGGCTCTGAGAGGCCACACAGAAAACCTGAAGCTGCCGAAAGTGCAAGGACCAACAAGTGAAGAGACCTGGACACAGCACTGCCATCACAGACTGTGTCACATCAGGGTCATTGACGTCATCTTTAGGAGGTTTTCCAAAGTCGACGAAACCTTTGAGTTGCCTGATGGACAAAAGCTTCCTGGTGACATTGTAACAAAAATAACTTCACTGCATAACTCTAATGTGACGATGACGTGTGTAGTGCATCGGCTGCACTCATCATATAACATCACCACAGTGTAAAAGATGACAGTAGTTACGTCCACTTACTTTAAGATTTACTTTTATTGAAAGAGCCTCAGCAAGTTCGGGAACATGAACTTGACTGCATGAGTTTTTCAACTGTGAAACTTAGAGGAATTAATTATGTTGACTCTTGCCAGGTCTGTGCAAGTTCATCATGTGGCTCAGCTGGTAAAGCCTGTAAATCATAAGGTCATGTGTTTGATACCCGGTTCCCCCTGTCCTTGAGCAAGACACTGAACCCTAAGTTGCTCCCAATGGTGGCTAGCGCCTTGCATGGCAGCTCTGTAGCCATTGGTGTGTGAGTCTGTGAATGAGTTGCCTTGTAAAGTACTTTGGCACCTAGCTTAGGTCATGAAAGCGCTATATAGATGTACTCCATTTACCATCAAACTCGGTTCTTTAAGTTATCGGTAAAGGAACGAAAAGGCGGGAATGTGGGGGCGGGACTAACCCTGACCTGAGGACGATGCTCCTTCTGGATTTTGAGATAACATCTTTCAAGTTATCATTGAAAAAACTTGTACAGCAGAGTTAAAACAAGTTAGAAATTGAAATTGTTCAAGCTTATGATGGTTGGTAATAAAAATGTCTCATTTATTTGAACCATAAACCAACTTTGAATTGATAAAACTACAAAGAAATACAAGTTCATCTGGATTAGTGAAAGATATGACATTTATTTTCAATTTACAACAAATATTTGATTTAACTTGAAATACTGAGTTTAAATCATTTGTCAGAACTTGGCTTGTAATGTTGAGGCAACTAAAAAATTGTAGCTAACTCAACTACGTGAACTATGTTGAAATAAAACAAGTCTTTCCATTGAATTAACTTGTATTTTCAAGGTAGCAGATGAACTTGCATTTGTAAGTTAAACTAGCTTGCAATGATTTAGAGTGCAGGTGCTCCTAGTTGCACTGATTAGCTCCGCCCACCTGGTACCTGCAGGTAAGTGCACACCTGCACAGCCACAAGAGAAACAAACAAAATGTGCTGTCAATGCAGGAGGCTTCATAAAGTAAAAATGTGGAAGTACAACAAAGTGTAATACCAGTAATGGCCACTAGAAAAAACTCCGGCTCCAACTCCTCCCTTTATATCCAAATATGGTCACCTCTGGCTCCAGAAAACCAACATGGTTACCTTCAAACACCTCGAGACGCCACGTTAGCTTCCACACAGTCTGTGGTTCGACTCAAATTTAGAGACTGACTGAAGAATAATTGTGGTAACATCATGGTGAGTGCAGCAGCTGCATCTGAAACAACCTGAGCTCTGTGGAAACATTTGTGGGAGTCATCATATATCTCTGCATATCATTATCCCAAATAAAGCTGCAGCGCTAGCCCCGAGCTAATCAGCGAAGCATCTTTTGAATTAGTGGAATATATTCCCTTCCTGACAGATTGGTGGCTAAATGTTTGGAGAGCCTGCAGTTTAAATATACATATTAGCAGTAAATGTGTTTTTCTGGAGAAGCATCGAGGGAGCATTGCTGGAAAGCACCTGGAGAAATGACTGGGGTAAACCGAGCTGTGTTTGCATGACATTACAATAATTTAGCATTTCATATCAGTGGCATAAACCAAGAGGCTCAGCAGATTTGTTTTTGGCAAAAAAATAAAATAAAATTGTACAAATACCGACACAAATCTACAGCGCGCACATGAATGAAAAGATCCATATCTGAGTGAAATATGAAAGAAGCATCATCATCCTGGTGTGTGATGGTTCAGAGGATGCAGCAGTTTGGTGAATGAGGCTGAGAGGCTGCTTTGTGACTGTGTGGCCAATCTGGCAGCCACAGCTGGTGCCATCATTTAGGTCCAGCACGGAGGAGGCTGCACACTTCAAAACAGCCGTACAGGAGGAAAACACTTTCAAAATAAAATGTAAGCTTTGCACAAAACTAGCTTCTGATTGGAGGAGTTTCAGTCTCCTGTCTCATACTCAAGCTGAGTTTTTATGAATGACTCCTCAGCAGATGTCATGAGGATTATTGTGGGTCAGGTTCAAGGGTCTTCACTCCTTTTATCTATATATGGTCACTTCTGGCTCCAAAAAATGGTGACGATCAGATACCAAACTTCAAAATATGAGTCCACAAACCAACAGGTGACATCACGCTGGTTTGATCTAATCAGTCTGTGATTGTTACTCAACCTCCAGCAACAACTGGGATTGATGCTGCTGTAGTAAACACATGATGATCCTCAGTGCAACAGGTGCAGAGTTTTTCTGTCAGATTTTTGATCAGGAATCACTTTCAGGCTTTTATTTTGAAAATGACGAATAAGAAACAAACTCAAAAGTGCAGAGAGAACAAACCTCCATTGAGGATAATCACAGTGATTCACCAGTTTCACTTGAATGCAGCATAAAAAGCAGTTTAATGTGTTACCACGGCAACATTAATACAATTTATAGGTTTTATTTTCTTATATTTGAACTCTTAAACAAAGTGTTTGTGCAGCTACAATGAAACTGATACAAAGAAACATCTGTTGAATATTTCTGGTTCATTCTGTCAATTAACACATTTCTGTTAATTTACAGAACCAATGCTGATTTTTAATTATCTCTAATTATGTTAGATTTTAGAGATGTGTTTGAATTTAACAGTTTAACTCAAATTAATATTTATTAAATCATCATAACGGATTTGAAGTTTTTCAGTTTTTCTTTTCTCTTCTTTTTTTAAAGGGTTTTAATGGGAATTTATTTCTGTGTTAACTTTTATGATTTTATACTGAAAGTCAGGAAGCACTCAGAGAGCACAGTATCCAGCTGTCCTGATGCTGCAGACTGAACACTGCTGCCCTCTTGTGGTGAAATAACAACTGTACAACTGAAGCTTTCACCTGGATTTGTTTCACACAGGATCCACCTGCTGATCATTTATTTGGTTCATACTTTATCTTTCCAGAAATTAATAATTTCTGTCACGATCCAAACAATCAAAGGAACAATTTAACATCTCCTGCACGCCGCACCGCCTCCTGCTGAGCATTTAATCCAGAATTAACTGGTGAAGATATAAATCGTACGTTTACAGTGGATCAGAAAGCCCACACAGTGGTCTCCTGTGGGCCCATTATGTGCTTCTTCACTAGGAAATCTGGCTCTGTTTCTAACTGTTCGACCACTTGTTTGGGTCTCGGCCTGATGAAGCTGTTTGAAACTGAGAAAACTGCCAAAACGTGGAAAAACTCTACGAAACTTCTGAGGATCAGAGAGTCTGATGAGCTCGATCGCTCCGAGCTTCTCCCACAAAGCTCGGAGGGCCAGTTGTTTGCCACGAATCCAACAGTGTGTGTGTGTGTGTGTGTGTGTGTGTGTGTGTGTGTGTGTGTGTGTGTGTGTGTGGAGCAGTCTAATACAAGAGGAGGAATTGGGTCACAGCTCCTCAGGGGAACCAATCTGGTAGCTTGAACTTCCTCTCCGTCATACATGTTTAATGATGGATTGTAACATGTTTAAAGACTGCGGCTATTCACAAAAACCAACATGCACACACACACACACACACACGGGATGAGGAGGAAAGAATGAATTTCACAAACACATCCATGGATCAGACGTGCAGGGTGATGCAATCAGCTGCATGCTCCTGCACATCTTCATACAATACACTCCTACAAATTAAAACATCTCTAATTATCCTGCAGTAAAAATATCTGACTTTTATTTTTTTTAATTCCAGCAAACTCCTCCTGACTGATCCAAATAATTTTTTTCCCAACTGCAGAAATTGCAGCCAACCTCTCCGAGTCTGAAATAAGTGATGCAGACTGCTGATCCTCCTGCTGGAGCCAGGTCTGCACAGTGCTGGGAGTGATGGGGAATATCGGGTGGGGCTTTATCTCTCTCCCTCCCTGTATCTCCCTCCCTCTCTCTCACTCTCCAGACTGCCAGAGTAAAAGAGAAATCAAACCAGCACTCCCATTCAATCTGTGTGAGGAGGATGATGGATGCTGAGCAGCACACACACACACACATATATATAGATCTGTAAAGCTTTGTGGATTGTGCCGGTGCTAATGGATGCAAGCAACAAGTTCACAGTTCACACTCCTCTCTTGCATTTGCAGCCATCGAGTGAAATCCAATGTGTTTGTGCAACTTTATTTGCAGGAGGCAGGTTTTTGCTTTTACTTTAGAGACTCACCGCTGATGCACAAAGACATGAACTGCATGCACACCCTCCTGAATGCAAAGATCTGCTCACTTTATAAAGCAAAGTTGGAAAAAAAAATCCCTATAAAGTTATAAAAGCCTCCACGTCTGCATGAGGATTCAAGTCTGTTCAGTACTTTCCTAAAAATAAAATATTAGTCTTCACCCTCCTCCCTCCCCTGGAGCATCTATGTGTTGTGCAGCTTGTAATGAAATTTCAAAATAAAACTCCAGCCTATACTTTAAACTCGTGCAAAGAAGAGCCTGACCTGAGTCCGTGTAACGGGGTCTGGCCAGGTCCCTGAAGTAGTAGATGAAATCCAGGCAGTTGTCGTCCTGCACCTCCCCCTTGGAGCACAGGTCGGAGAGCAGTTCCAGCGCCTTACGACAAATCTCATCCTCTCTTTCTGCAGGCATTGCCCTCCAGCATCCTTCTGACTGGTCGGCCACTCCGGCTGATCCTCCACCTCTGTCCTCCGCGCGCTCTCCCTCTCACACACTCACACAGACCCCCGCTCACACACTCGGCGCAAAGACGCACGAGAAGCAGCGCGGCTACACCCCTGGACAGCTCCTCCGGCGCGCGCGACGCATCCACTAAAAAGAGAAAAATCCACTAAAACCCCGAATTCACAGTTTAGTTGATTGTTAAGTGAAGAAATCTGAAGGTTTCAGCTGAGATGAGAGAAGTTTTCACCGCACAACATCCTCCTTCGCGTGGTTTGGTTGCTCAGCAGTGAAATAAATAACGACTCCAACCCGGCGCGCATCTCTCGCTCGTCTCCTCCTCCTCCTCCACCTCCTCCTCCTCTTGCTCTCTCCTCCTTCTCTTCTCTTCTTTCCTTTTTTATTCCTTCTTTCTTCCTCCCTTTATCTCCTGCCCAGTGCGCCGCGGTGCTGCTGAATCGCTCCAGGCTTCAGCAGCGCCAGTCAAGGTCCTTGGATGAATGAACGAGTGACTGAATGAATGCTCCGCTTTCACTGCGCTCAATTATTTCTCAACGCGTTGGGGATGAGGAGACACAGACAGGACGTTATGCCCCCCCC